>JAKCPI010004364.1:0-221432 GCA_023213315.1 Euborellia annulipes | reverse complement strand
GATTCAATGGCTAATTTCCAAACCCACTGCCCCTAGGAAAAACCACCCTTATTATTACATTACATAACAGATGAAATAGAAAAAAAAAATTTTTAGATCAGACAAAAAGTAATTATTATATCTTCCATCTTCCATGTTAGAAACAAATCAAGCAAACAAAGTAGGCTAAGAGTAATAAAAAAATTATGAGTGCGACTAGTACTCGAAACGCAGGCAACAAAATATACAGTTTTTTATTTCCTCTGGCTGCTATCCCCGGGAAAGCTCCCGTCCGTTTCTTCTAATTATTTTTTAATAATATATTGTCTGAATGAATTGAGGTAAAAATTCTAATTTAAATTAAATCAATTCCCCGCTTGAAGCAAAGGACAGTGCCCGAAAAACCCACACCACGTAATAAGTATAATCACAAAAATGTAATTATTATCTTACCAAGAGCAGAGAGAGAAAGCCACCAAGAGTGATCAATCGATAAGGTCGATGATGAAGGGAGAAGTCGTCTTCTAGTCTAACCACCCCTGAAAAAGATAAAAATTATTATTTTTTCTTATTAAATATGGTTGGTGTGTTTGTGTGTATAAAGAGAGAGTTTATAAAAAAAAAAAAATAATATTGATAAACGATTTTTTTACATTTACTTTTAAAATAATATTTTAATTAGAATGGAAAATGTACACCCCTTACCACCCTTTGTAATCATTATTAAAAATAATAGAAAATTTTATTTATTTTTTATTTATTTATGTTGCCCGTTTGACCGGTGGCTATCTAAATGTTAAGAAAGAAAACAAAAATAAAAATGTTAATTATAAATACCTTTTAATTTGAGAAATGTGGTATGTGGATGTTTTATTTATGTGTGATGTTTTATTTATATCTAGGCATAGAGGAGAAGCAGGGATTTGAGATCAATCGCCTGGATTCTTGCTCGAGGTAAATGCAACTGAAAATCTTGTGCCTTGCTTTGCTCGTAATAATTAATGATGACTGCATGTTTTTTTTTTCCTAAGCTCCGTTCTTCTGAAACAAAAGAAATATTAATTTTTTTATCTTCTTCTTTCGTCATATTTTAAATATTCAATAAAGATTATTTTATTAAATAATTGTTTTATTTATTCCTAAATCCTTTTACAAATATTCCTTTTAACTACAGAATATTAGAATATATTATTCAAACACCTTTAAAAAACATTCAAAAAAAAAAAAAAAAAGATTATCACTTTCACGTTTGCAAATTTTTAGAATAGGAAAATTACTTAAGAGGGAGGGGGGGGGAGGGGGCTTTTAAACAAACAAAAATAAAATTAAATTTCATATAAAATTCTAAAATGTTTTAAATGAGAAAAACAAATGGAATTTTATTCATTAATTTATTTTAATAATTTAATCTGAATTAATAAATATTTATATACTGTATAAGGGGATGCGTTAGCCGAGGGGGTTCGAATTATATTTAAAACTACAAAGGAAATAAATTCACGAAATGAATGAAGGATATACAGACTTGTACAGGGGCGTATATAAGGGGGGGGGGGCGAGGGGGCCCGGGCCCCCCCCCCCCCCGAAATTTCCCAAACACATATACCTATATAGGGATATACAGATATCAGCGCAACAAATTTTTCCGCAGGATGGACAACTTTGGTTCCGCAAATGAAAAAATGTTCCGCAAAAAATTTCGTGTGGAAAAAAACATAGTTTCTTAAAAAAAAATTTTTCCGCAGAAAAATTTTTGAGTTCGGGCCCCCCCCCCCGAAAAAAATTTCTATATACGCCCCTGGACTTGTAGCATGTTACGACTCAGAAACGTAAACAAATTTAAAAAAATCATCTTAACTTTTTTTTTTAAACTAAATTAGGGGAGGCGAGTGGAGAAACTGCTTAAGAAAAGCACGCATTCAGAGAGTGAAAAAAAATTCCTCCTCCAAAAATCACACTTTTTTCTACTAAAAAACTTTTATTTAATTGTTAACCTTCGACGTTTCGGTCGCAAATCACGACCTTCTTCAAGACGATTAATTGTTAGAATACAAGATTGACAGTATTATATTTAGTTATCATTTCAAATTATACAATATTTATTTAATCTTTATGTATTAAGAGTGAGTGACTTGCTTGCTTAGTGCTTCTTACAATCAATCGTCTTGAGGATGGTCGTGATTTTGCAAAGAACAGTGGAGATATTTAAGAAAATCTGGAAAAGTCTCAAAATTAACATAAGTTGAAATATTTTTTTACACTAAGAAAATCTGAAAAAGTCTCAAAATTAACATAAGTCGAAATATTTTTTTCCGCTCTCTATTTATAAGGAAAAATAGTAATAATAATTTAATTGGGATGAAAAATATACACCCCTTATCACCCTCTGGTTTCCTTATTAAAAATAATAGATAATTTTATAACAGAATATATATCAAAATAAAATGTTAACCCTTTATGAAAATGAAATATGCAAATAATAAATACCTTCTAATTGGAGTGTGTGATGTTTTATTCTAATATTATCGCAATAGAAGAGAGGCACTTTGCAGAGAGATGAGTTCAATCGACAGGCCCTTTGCTCGCGGTGAATCACACTAAATGAATTGCTTCTTTTCACTTTAGGCAATACATAGTAAGCGGTACATCCAAATACTTTCAAATTATTCACTGTCGGTTTCCGCTCCGTTCACCGCTCCATTGGCGTAATTTGTTGGTAAAATATTTCTTATATGACTTGCTGACACCGCTTCAGACCAAAACGTGTTTGGTAATTCAGAGTCAACCAACAGTGTTCGAGCCATATCAATCAGAGTTCAATTCATACGCTCCGTCCGCAATTCCATTTGATTGTGGAGAAAAAATAGTTGTAAACTGATGTTGTATTCCCTTTTTCCTAGTGAATGTCTTGAACTCTTGATATATAAATTCAGTCCCGTTATCCGTTCGAATTGCTTTAATTTAATTCCTAATTGCGTTTCATACAATTGTATAAAATTTTCTAATTTCTTTAATTTGGCACCACCCTGCAGATTTCTTCCACAGGACACTCCTCCAGCTGAGTCAACTCCTCAGGGGTGAGTGCCTTGACTGGGTACTCTTTGGGGAGTACTGCTACCCTGTGAGCCTTGGCCGCATTGGCGTAACTCCCAGGTGTGACTCCCGGACCTTGGCTGGTGCTAGGCCCAGCCTCCAGGACCTTCCTTCTTTTCCCCACTTCTTGTGGAGAAACCATCTCCCTTCCCCGCTTCCTAACTCTCTTCTGCGGGTGTGTCAAGAGGTTGTTTCTATTTGCTGCTCTCTCTCGAGCCTCGTCAGGTTTCAGTCCCTGCTCGAGAAAACGGAGATACCATCTTACCGCCGCACCACTGAGGCCCTCCCTCATGGGATCATTCCTTGCCCCCGGTTGCCCCAGCGGCGGCAGCGACATAGGAAGTCTGCTTCTCCTTCTTCTTATCCTTCTCTCGCCTTGCATTGGACCGGGAGGTGGGCTCCCCTGACCAGTGCTCGGCCTATCTCTAGGGTTCGGAAGAAGCTCCGTTCTATCTCTACTAGTACTCGGTCTATCTCTAGGGTTCGGAAGAGGCTCCGTTTTATCCCTACTCATACTCGGCCTATCCCTAGGGTTCGGAGGGAGCTCCGTTTTATCCCTAGGGTTCTTCCCGGTAGAAACCGGTTTCTTTGAATTCTGTGCAGGTCTAGGAAGCTGGCTCCTCTGACTTCTGCAGAAGCGATCTCTTGGATCTTCTGAAGCATGCTCCATCTGATCCGCCAGATCACTTGCGGTAACACCCCGCGGTATATTTATTTTATTATACTTACTCATCCTGGTCCCGCGAGAAGCTAGGGAACTAAAAGTCAGCCACGTCAGAGCCCCGCTTAACGTGGTAAGGCCTAGATACTCTCTGAGATGGCCTGGTATCAGAGAGGCGCCGTTCATGATAGCCCGTATTACCCCCCGGCTACCAACGAGTCCACTAGGCACGGTACGCATAACACCATGGATTGGGGGGATCGGGGAGATTTATGCGCTAATTAAATGATGGCGCAATTCACCATGTCACAGGGTCGTCCTGGGACGAGATAGTGGGCACACCCGGCCCCCCTTAGCCGCTGTCCCACCCCCGTCCTGCTTAACCACTGCCGCCTATGGTCCACGACTGCTTATTCGTGCTATGCCTTATTTCGCAGCTATCCTCGATATCTCGGGGATGTCCCACCATCCGCCACCCGGTGGACGCACTTTAAAGCTTCTGGCCCAGCACCAAGTTGTTGGTAAAATATTTCTTATATGACTTGCTGTTAACACCGCTTCAGACCAAAACGTGTTTGGTAATTCAGAGTCAACCAACAGTGTTCGAGCCATATCAATCAGAGTTCAATTCATACGCTCCCCGCAATTCCATTTGATTGTGAAGAAAAAATAGTTGTAAACTGATGTTGTATCCCCTTTTTCCTAGTGAATGTCTTGAACTCTTGAAATCTAAATGCAGTCCCGTTATCCGTTCGAATTGCTTTAATTTAATTCCTAATTGCGTTTCATACAATTGTATAAAATTTTCTAATTTCTTTAAAGTTTGCGATTTTTCTCTCAAAAACACGACAAAGCTTCTTCTCGAGTAATCGTCCACAAAAACTAAAATATATTTTTATCCTCCCATTGATGTCGTTCTCATAGAGATATACGTGAATGAGTTGGAATGGATGTGTCGACCATCGATTTTCTTTCACGGGATAAGGCAAATTTGTAGACTTACTACGTAAACATGCATCGCATTCTTTTAATTTTTCATCTTTAAATGTAATATCATTGTCTAAATTTTCCTTTTTCAGCCGATTGATGTATGTTTCACACATGTGCTCGAGCCTTCGATGCCATAATAATTTCTCTTCGTTTTTCTTTGAAATCGTTTGGGCTGCTAAATCTTCTTCTCTGTCATTATCAACTGAAATTGTTTCTAAAACAAAGGATGCCTTTTATTGCCGCGTGCCCCACCAGAGTTTTATCTTTATTGTAAATTCGAGCTCCTTGCATTTTATTAAAAATAATTTCACCTCCATGTTCAACTATTTCATATGCGCTTAGCAAATTATTTCGGGCTTCTTTTACTTGCAACTCTTTTTCAAGATTAAAAATATTTTGTTCTCCATTGACATGCGTTTTGAATTTTATTTCTCCAATCCTATTCTCCTTCGCGCTTTCCCCTTGCTTTGCTGTATAAACAACCTTGGAACAATCTTCCTTGTTAAATAATTTAGTATTCCCACTTGCGATATGCGACGTTGCTCCTGGGTCGATTAGCCACTCGATTGATCCTTCTTCTTTCAGTTTAATATATTGTTTATCATCTGAAATTGAGAATAAATATGTTTCACTTGATTCACGATGAAGATTTGGTTGGTACCTTTTCATGTGGATGGTCACAATTATATATCGACCAAAGCACCCGTATGTGTTTTCCATGTGATTATTTCATTATTATTAAAAAAAGTATGATAAGTTTTTAATGAATCTTTTGTAGTCAAACGTAGAAAAGAAATCCAATAAAGATTTTCATTTTCTTTTATAAAAAATAACCATTTAAGAAAACGCTTAGGGGAGCTTGATCCTCTGTAATTATTTGATTGACGCCTCGAATGTCAGTGGAAAAATTGCTCTTGCCAAGGTCAGAGGCCATTCCTCTCTATTCAACACCCACGCAATAGAAACCCGAAGCGAACTGCCTGTGAATGATTCCAACTGGTTGATCCATCTTGACCCTGGTCTTTTTCTCTCGACTTTGCCCTCTATATTGATCTTTACGAGGTCAGTTTCTCGGTGTACCAAAGTAGCGCAGAATGCGATTGAAAACAATAGAGCATTCTTACTCCTCAGCTTCACGGAGATAGAGAGTTAACTTCGATCAAAGGTAAGAAGATTCTTGGAAGGAATTCTAAAATAAAAGAAAAAATATATAATCTCTATATAATTATCAAATAATGTGAATTAAAATTATTTATGTATATCCTACTGCATAGAAATAAAAAATTGAATCATTTCGACTCGTTAATGTCATTTAAAATTATTAATAATTAATATAATTAAAAAAAAGTTAAATAAAATGTTTTACTATTCAACCTTAAATATCCTTCTCCCAATAAATTAAATTAGAATTATATTGCAATATACACTATATATAAAATATTAAAAATTATTATAGTAAAGGAAATTTAAGAAAAATTTTCAAATAAGATTAATAGAATAAAGAAATTAAAAATGTTGTTTTTGAATTTAAAATTTCAAGAGTCAAGATATATAAAATTTGGCTTGAATTTAAGTTTTCTCTTTAGCTACAGTTTACTTGAAGTTTGTAAATACTTTCAAATAAAGAAAGAAATAAAAGAGGAACCCAAATTTTGTCATTCCTTGACTCTAGGACCATCTTGCTATAAAACCATGATAGTTACTAATTATTAGAAAAATAGAGTGATGAAAATAAATAAACTGACCAAATGGCAAAGTGAGATGACGATGAGTTAACTTGGATCAATGACAAGAAGAATCTTCGAAGGAATTCTGAAATAAAAAGTAAATATAATTATCAGCTAATTTAAATTGATCGTTTTTTCATTTTTTTTAATGTCTTTTAATCAAATTATTGTATTAAATTATTAAGGCTTACCTTGTTTAATGATATTTAATCGCTCTCCATTTTCTTTGAAACATTCTGGCTTAAAACAGTAAGTTTTTTATCTGTCTTTGAAAATTTCATGAAATATATATTATATATATATATATACATATGATAGTGTGCTCTACAAACTCCAAATGAAGGTGTCTTTTGGTCTAAATCACATCTAAAATAAAAAAATAAATAAATTTAATATTAAAAGATTACTCCCTGACTCCCGAAGTTAATTTAAAATAAAAAATTAGTGTTTTGATTTTGTTATATCTGTTAATCAAAAATTATTGATGCTTACCTTGTTTCATGTTTCATTTCTATCCATTTGAAGAATAAAATTCTATGATATATATATTATATATATATATATATATATTTGAGTGACATAATGTTTTCTCAGAGCTCCAAACATGTGAGTTGAAGAGGAGTCTTTTGGACTAAATCACATCTAAAATGAAAAAATAAATCATTTAATAAAGATTTTTAACATAAATAATTATATAAAGATTTGAAATAATGAGGGATTAAAATACTATCTTAAAAATAGAAAAATGATTTATATAAATGCTTCTAAACATGTAATTAAATTATTTGTATTGCTTAATCTTTATAGAAATACATTAAATAATAATTTTACAAACTAGGTATAAACGAAATAAGAAAAATAATTTTAAACAAAACATAATTATTTAAACAAATTAAAAATTAAAGGAAAAAAGAAAAATTATTTGTCAAAGTGAAGGAAATAGTGAATGAGTTAATAAAACGAATAATCTATTTGATTTATATAATTTGCATACTGAATTAATTTTAAAATAAATATTAAATGATTAAAAGAAATAAAATATTAAATAGAAAAATGAAAAAATAAAATTTGACAGACTAGCATAGGAAGGTTATCCTGTTGAATCACGAGTTTAGAATATTTTTAATTATTTAATTTATTGAAAATAATAATCCTGAACCTATTAAATAAATATTTAAATGCATTACTGACCTTTAAAAATGGAAATAATTAAGATGAAATATAAATAAGTTGATCCGATGACATGTGATAAATATTTTAGCCCGACCGGTCATGGATGAGATAAAGAGACGAGGCATTCGCTTGCATTTTCAATGGAGTCAAAGTCAAAGCAATCGAGCTTCTTGGATCATTATTCCTAAAAAATTATTAAAATAATTCAATAAAATTATTATAATCCAAATAAAAACAATTAAATATAATGTTGATAACAGAAATGGCTTTTCAACGATTAGAATGGAATAGGAAGAGAGGATGTCAGCCAAAAGGAGAGGATAGATAGAGGCTCTCCTTTTGGCTGGCATCCTCCCTTCCTAATCATTCCAATTAAATATAATTCATTTTATTAATTTATTTTTTATTTATTAGTAAAAGAATTTGATTTTCGGTTTAACTGTGGTTTATTTGTAAAATTTACAACGTTTCTGCCGCTCATAGGTTGGCAAAAGTGTATGTCTTATAAAGTGAAAGCAAGTGATTGGTTAAGGTAATTATTATATAAAGCAAATAAAGTATAATTATTACTTTTTCTTATTTAATATTTAATTTAATTTTTCTTTTTAGATAAATACTCACAATGGCACTTGTACATTTATTACGTACATCCAAGATGTCGCTAACTTGCAATGCTAAAAATATTTTGCTACCAAGAAATTACTCTTCATTGATTCAACCACAATTAAAAACGATGGTTGTCTCCCGTCATCCAAATACATTACAAAAAGCATGTCGTCAAATATTCATATCGTCTGTGAAACAAGCAAAAGATACTTCTCATCTTGCACATAATCATACAACCCTATGGACCTTGGAAAGAGCTGTGACAGTTGCTCTGCTCGGAGTCATCCCACTTGCCTTCATCTTCCCTTCAAAGCCTTTGGATTATCTGCTTGCCGTTTCGATCGTTTTGCATAACCATTGGGGCATGGCTGCTGTCTCCACTGATTATTTGAGGCCAAATACCGTCGGTCCTCTTTTGAGCAAAGGAGCAATTGGCTTATGTTACCTTTTATCAATTTTGACCCTTGCTGGTCTTTTCAAGCTCATTAATAATAATGATGTTGGCCTTGTTGGATCATTGAAGAAGATCTGGGCTCTGCCTGAAAAACAATAAATCCCAACCCCCCTTTTATTTTTAGTGTTTATATATAATATTTATCGCACATTAAATGTATGCTCATGTAAATAAAAAAAAATAAATCTCACATTTAAAAATTCTTCGTAAATTATTTTATTTTATAAATTTAATGCTGTAAAAACAAAAGTTAAATCCGTTAACGATGAGATGTGGCTTTAGAATTTAAAATGGATACGGGAAACGTAGCAGCCAGGAGATTAAATAAAAAACTTTTATTTAATGGTTAATTGTCGATGTTTACGTTTCGGTCGTTAGTCAGACCTTCCTCACGACAATTGTTACAATACTTAATATCTTGTATTAATTATTCTCCACCTTCTCAACTTTTGTTACAATACAAATTTATTGTAACAAATGTCCTGATGAAGGTCTGACTAGCGACCGAAACGTCGACAATTTTCAATTAAATAAAAATTTTTATTTAATCATCTGGTTGCTACATCTCCCGTATCCATTTTAAATAGGTTAAATTGGTTTGGTCGATGGCCAATAAAATAATTCATCTCTAATTTTTTCATTTTTAAACTTAAGGTGGGGAAAAAAAATTTGTAGATAGCTGGAAAGGTACTGATAGAGAATTAGTTAATTCAAGTTTAGGAGTTCGGAAGAAAAATTTCAGCTCCCACCAAGTGAGTGAGATAGTAAAATTTGAAAAGCCCTCCCTGCCTCCATCAAGGGCAATGCTCTCGTCAGCCATCCCTGGTGCTCGTTGACAGCACTACGAGCCGGCTCATAATTTTAGAATATCCTTTCATAATATACTCTCTATATTTTTCCCTGAGTTGATCCTCGAGCCATTTTTCCCATTTCCATTACTTATTTTCAAAAACCATATACTTCTTTCCATACTCAATTTCTATCATTCACGATTGATTTCTTCACACATATTACTCATTATTTTCTTTCAAACGCGCCCGCGACGATTTTTCCCTACCACTCGTTCTGACCAATCCTATTTCCCCATTCCTCGATCCCGACCACCCACCACTTACCCAAACACCCCCCACCCCCCCCCCCCCCCCCCCTTCCCCTACGAGCGCTTGAACTTGTCAATAATTTAAGGTTATTTCCTTATTTGTTTATATGATTTTCTTCCTTGTTTATATTTCATTATTTACCTCAAAATTATGTAAGTGATATTAACAATGTCTTCTGGACATGCAGTCGTCGTTTGGGAATGGGAAAATCGACAAGGGCGTTGGAGGCCCTATAGTCCTGAAGTGTCGCAACTTTTGGAAAGAGCCAATTGCAAAAGACTCACTCGGGTGATGCTCAGTGATGCAGATCCTATTTTGGATAAGTATTATATTAATTTAAAAACAAAAACTCAATGTTGTGAAGAAGAAGGGATTCCTTATAATGTGAGGCGGAAGTATTATCGACCAGACTCCCCAGCTGGTAAGGGAGCCAAATGGGAATGGGCTGGCGATAATTCTGGGGAATGGCATACTTATGATATCGAGATTCAATGTATAATAGAAGAAGCCTGGGCGCGAGGAGATCAAACCACAGACATCAGCAAAATCTATCCTTCATTTCCGTATGCCATCAATTTCTCTAATCTGACCCAAGTGAGAAATACATCAGGATATGTTCGAAATATTCGTCGAGTTCAACAAGCGCCATATCCTTTGGTAAAAATCACTCCCGAAGAAATGGCTTTGATTGCGGCTCGTAAACAAAAAACCAAACCTGTTAAGGAATCGTCAAAAAATCCGAAACCACCTGCTAAAAAAACCCCAAGTAAGAAGAATAAGAATCCCGAATCAGGCATTGCAAGAACTCTACTCAACATTTTTAGTGGAAATAAAACAAGCAATAGTGCAGCTGCAGCAGCAACCGCAGCTCACACAATGCATTCTTTTAATAAGAAAGATATCCAAGCTCAAGCTCCCGTTTTAGATGTAGATTCAAGTTCTACTAAAAGCGGACGGCGACCATCTGTCGACACGGTTTCTACATATCTTTCAACAGAATCCAATCCACATTTGCTAGATTGCTCAATGAGTTCCTTAGACGACGTTTTCGAAGCCCCTCAGGCCGCCAGCAGTCGAATTGTAGGATTAGATCCAGCAAGTGATCTTGTTTCTAGATTTGTTAAAGTGTGTGATACGTTTAGTCCCGAAACGTGTTGTCCAGTGTGTTTAATTGAATTTCAAGAAACCACCGATAGTATTTGTGTTGCTTTAACAAGATGTAATCATCAACTACATTTAGATTGTCTGAATGCTATGTTGAGGGGACAACGGAGCTCCTTATATATCAAGTGTCCAATTTGTATGTGCATTTATGGCTGCAAAACAGGCAATCAACCCCCAGGAACAATGGATTGGAGTGTGGTCGATTATTCTTTACCAGGGCATATGGGATCAAGGACCATCCGAATCACTTATGATATTACAAGCGGGATCCAAGGTCCCGAACACCCAAATCCAGGACGACCTTATTATGCAGTTGGTTTTCCGCGGGTTTGTTATTTACCTGATACATCCAAAGGCCGCAAAGTTCTTCATTTGTTGGCGGTTGGATTCAAACGTCGATTAATTTTCACCGTCGGACGTTCTGTAACAACTGGAAGGGAAGATGTCGTCACGTGGAATGAAATCCATCATAAAACGGAACCAGGAATTGGCGAACATGGATTCCCAGATCCAAATTTTTTAGATCGGTGCCTTGAGGAATTGGCTGCCCAAGGAGTTACTGATAGAGACTTCTCAGCTCATGAAGGCTTATATCAGGAATTATGTTAAAAAAAAATTTTATATTTTTATATAAAAGAGAATTTTATATCAAATTATATTAAAATTTAAATATTTACAATTTAAAAGATAAATAAATATAATTTTTTTAGGGATTTTGGATAAGTAAAGCGTTAATCAAAAAAATGTATTTTTTACTAATATATAATAATAATGTAATAATGAATGAAATGTGAAATACTATTTATTATAGATTTTGTTTTATATTATTTAAGTATATTGATAAAAATATAGTATTATATGTATTTAAGAATGATGAAAAAAAAAGAAATATTTATTTGAAAAATTAAAAATATCGTGTAAGTTGCCTTTTTCTTCTAAAATAATAAAAAATAATAATGATTTCCAATGAGTTGTTTTTTATTTGGGAGGAACTCAGGGGTTGGAGATTCGTTTCATTTTATTTTTGATAGTCCCAAATAAATTGCTAGAATATTTATTTTGGTTTTTCAAAAACCAAAATATTTGGAACACATTCGATTGGTAATCTTGACATAAATTCAGAGAAATTTGTATAAATATTACAAAGATATTCAAATATTGCGACATCCTTAAATTTCTTAATTCATTACAAAGACTTTATACATATACATATATACAAAACAAACAAAACAAATTAAATTAAATTAAAAGTAAAAATCGACTTAAACAGCCAGGCAAAATATATATATATAGATTTTTTCTATAACATCTTAAGGAAACTTTTTTTTAATCGCAATGTTAAATTCACTATAAATCATCAATATTATTTTTTTTCCAGATCCATTAATTTGATTATTATATTATATATGTATATATAAATAGTAATTATTAATTTATTTTCAATAAAATAAAATATTATTTAATAATTAATATATATAACAAATTTGAAAAAAAAAAAAGATTAAGTACTGATATTATAATGGTCCTTCAATTAACACGTACCGATGTGTCACTCACTAATCTGGTTAATTTTTAATTAAAAGATTAAATTTATCACGAATGATGCCAGTGAATCCAACATTGAGGTCCGCGTGTTGCGAAACAAATTTTCTCAGGAATCGCCTTTATAATTAAGATCTTTAAAAAAAAAAAACAAATTTCAACCAGGGGTGTAAACATTTTTACTACATTTTACATTAATCAATAAGAAATAAGAAAAATCTTTTCAGCTGCGTTATTGAAATAATTAGTGACCATGATGAGCTATTTTTTGAGTCATTTTATTTTGCAGATGGTTCGAGCTGCCATTCTCAAGAGCGTAGTCTTTAACAAGATAGTCAGCTATTGTGTTAAGTGTTAAGGTGAGAGGAATGTTATTTTCTAAATCATGGTGTATATATATGTTTTTGGGTAAAGTAGAAATAATTTTTTATACAACAAATTAGAAAATTATTTTAAAAGTTAATTAAAGGGAGGGGGGTGCGCTCAATCAACGCTACAATAAAGAAAATTCTTCTAATTTTCCCGTTGGGTGCGGTCGATCTTATTGATATAACGCTCATTTTTGTTCTCGCCTTTTTTTTTTTTTAACAAGACAACTGATACATCGCGCCTTACAATTATAAATGATCATATTGGTGTAATTTTATTTCCGATTTTTTCTTGTTATTTTATTGTAAGAATTTATAGTCAAAGTATTAATAAATCAAATCTTCTATATATATATATATTTTTTTATAGCGGAGTGTCCGTCTGTCGCGTTCTGTTTGACCAACTTTCGGTTGGAATTTTGAAACTAAATTTTGCAAACTTGTAGAGGGCGTTATGGAGAGTCCTGGAAAAATACTTGGGTCCGCAAATTCCCAAAAGGGGAAGGGGAGGCGCAGAAACTTCAGAAGTTTTCCTTTGGAAAGGATTGAGTTTGGCTTGCTTTATGAAAAATTAAAGCCAATTAATAAAAATTATTTGTGAAGATGTGATAATAACGGAGAGATGAAGATATCAGCCAAATTGGAATGCTCTAGGTTCAATAAAACTCTCAGAATAAGATGTTTCGGCTTGATGTGTATATGGCCAAATAAATTCAGGCCGAAACGTCTTATTCTGGGAGTTTTATTGAACCTAGAGCATTCCAATTTGGCTGATATTATTATTATTATTATTTGAAATTCCTATCTGGATCCCCGTTTATTTACCCGAGGTGCTTTCGTATACTTGACATACACACCTCAAACCCAACCGGCCTCTGGCCGTAGCCATCTACCGGCACCCCGTGAAGTTACATCATTTCCTGTCTCTAACTCCTCCTTCTGCTTTCTTCTCTAGTTAGTGAACTAATCCTTATTTCTGGTTCAAACCGGCTTCTTATATCCAACTTCTTCTATGCTATGGAGGATGTCCTGGTTTGAGGAGGGACTCCCCTCAGCACCGGCGTGTAGCCTACTCCTTTCGAAGAATGCATCACTGAGAGGGAACCTTCTTTACGTCCCTTCCACAGGACGGGATGTCACAGGGACTCCCTCTCCTCGTAGAGTTGCCTGGGGGCTATTGTGGTGAGATCCTATATTCCAATCCAGGGCTTGCTTGAGGATTTGTTTACATTAAATAATTTTTTATTTAATTAAAAATCCCGCACGCCCAGGGTTTGAACAGGGATCTTCTTTGTAGAGGCTGACACCCTAGCTCACTACACCAGCGAGCCCCCCAATTTGGCTGATATCTTCATCTCTCCATTATTGTAATAATAAAAATTGTTATATAATTAAATTTTTATTTTTTTCTTCACTTAGAGAGATCGGGTATAGAGCTCGGAGTGGCTCAAGACAGACAAACAGATGGACGGGCACTCTGCCACTATATATATATATATCTTAAGATAAGAGTGTTTTTTCAAAGCATTTTTATTGCATATACTGAAACGATTTGACTGAAAAATTGTAGCACTTGATTAAGAAAAGGCGAGGGTCCGCTGCAGGCGGTCCAGGGAGCCGAAGGCGGGCGGAGCGGCTAGTTAACTAATATAAATGAACTATATAATCTACTTGGAAAATTTTTGTCATAAAACTCTCATTTTCTAAATATAATCATTTTATAACGCGCAAGTTTTCCTTAGTTGTGAGGAAAACTTAGAAGAAAACAATACAATAAGGAATAAATGCATAGACAGCTCGAAATATCTAATAAAATGATGACTTAAATATACTGAGAAATTAATTTTATATAAAATGTGATTATTAAACAGAAGGATAAAAAAAATATTCATTAACAAATAAGTTGCTATCGGGTGATGCGTCTTGCCCTTGCAGTGAATATTTTGTTTATATATATTTTTAAATAAAAAAAAAAATATATATATATATACAATTATTTTTAAATAAGTTAAAATTATCTCTATTTCTCTTTTATACAGTACAATAAAATTTCTAATAAGCCAAAGTTTATAAAATATTTTTATTATAAAAGTTTGAAACCGGGCCTTGTTTATTTTTTTGAAAATAAAATATTTACATTTAAGCGAAATATTTTTTTAAACATACAAATTTTCTGGTTAAAATACACCCCTGAAGAAAGGCGAATCCTGAAGGGAGCGTCCACATGCGCGTTGCTTGCGAACCACATAATAATTTTATTATATTTAATTACATTTCCTTTTAGATTATTATTAATGTTAAATTACTTTGAATATTTTTTTTTTTTTTGTTAATGTTATATACAAGTTTAAAAAGGAAGATGCTTTTCTTACAAAACTCGGAAATATTTTACGAATTTCGAAGCTATGAAAGAAAAATAATCTTCTCTTTTTTTTAATTTATTTAGTTTTGTTTTCATTTTTTTTTTAATATATATATTTTTTTTTAGATTTCTTTCTTAAGATTCCTTTAGGCGTTTTTTTTTTC
The DNA here is from genome assembly GCA_023213315.1 of Euborellia annulipes. Taxonomy (NCBI): domain Eukaryota; kingdom Metazoa; phylum Arthropoda; class Insecta; order Dermaptera; family Anisolabididae; genus Euborellia; species Euborellia annulipes. The sequence continues at coordinate 206,049 of JAKCPI010004364.1, read as the reverse complement.
TTTAAAAAATAGGAAAAATCGTCACTCGTTCGATAATTTGTTCCTAGCCTACACTAAAAACGCAACGCCACGGCACTTAAGAGTAGCAAGGAATGTTTTATGTGATGGGTTAATTTTGTAATAATTGGAATGCAAAAAAAAAAATTGCGGCCCAAGCCTCAGACAAACAAGCCGAATGAGTTGAATTTACTTAATGAAAGGCATTCGCTGGACGTATATATAAAGATATATGTATATATATACACATTAAAATAGAAAGACCGACTGACCAGGCTAATAGGAAACAGCATAGTATTTGGCAATATTTAATTGGATATCTATATATTGTATTTTGACTATGTACCCAAACCAAAAAGCGCAGGAATTTTTTTTTTTTTAATCCATTGCTTTGGTGATGGGAACCAAAATAGACTAGTGACAAGGACTATAGCGTACTGAACTCTGTTTTATATGTGTATATGTTTGTAAAAGTGAACTACCATACTCGACATACAAATTTGATCTCCATTTGTCTTTCTTTTTGAGGTAGAAATCTGAATAAAATTAAAAAAAAAAAAAAAATTACATTATAAAAAAACAAGTTTCAAAGTTCAATTTATGAATATTGAGGAACTTGGAGTCCGTTTAAAAAAAAATAGGAGAGTTTCAAATTCTTTAAAGAAACCAAATGAATAAAATTTAGAGTTTACTTTTACTAGAAATATTCAAAGAAAAATCCAAGATTCTTACACCTTTGTTCCAAAAAAGATATTTTTCTTTCTTTATATTTAATAAACACGTGGAGCCCCAGTCCCTGGAATATCAGAATAACATTAAAGTGATAGAGAAAAAATATAATTTTTACAAAATAATTATTATATATATATAATATTAATGTGATTCATTAGTCAAAAATCCCCCCCCCCCCCACCATCATCTGGACGTGCAAATAAGTGTAAATTTTATTTACAAACGAGTATAAGAATTAACGATACTAAACCTAATAGGACAATAAAGTAGTGTTAATCTGTGCCCTCAGGAACTCACTCACTTCGGTTACTCCAAAATATTCATAAAATGGTCTTGAAAATATTCAAACAATTGAAATAAATAGGGACGGTGTCTAAATGACCATAAATAAAAGATAAATTAAGAGACGAAGGCATCACTAATATTTAAATTAAATTAAACACCAAATAGTGCTAATAGGATAACCTTTTATCATTCATTTTGATCTAGAACTGGGGTGGCCAACATTTTTAGAAGCAAAAACGCAAATTAAATTTCATGAACATTGCGGACGCAACAATATTAATATAATAATATAATTTTTTGATTGGAAATAAAATAAAAAATTATTTTAATTTACCGAGAATCGCGTGGGTGCAAAATAAATGGCTTGAATTTGCGACTGCATCCGCCACCCCTGATCTAGAAGATATTCTCATAATTATTTCACTAGAAGAACATCAAATCTCCTGTCGAGTATGGTATGTGTTAATATTAGCAAATGGAATGTCGTCTATTGAGGCCGGTGCTCGCTTAGCAAAGCCTCAAAAAGAGCCGTTTTAGTACTTTCTTTTAGCGCTTAGCGCTATTATTATTATTATTTATATTATTATTATTATTAACGTTGAGATGATTGCCGCCGCCGCTGGTGCTGCCCAGACGTCGTGTCATGACATTCCGTCTTGTATTAACGACAACGACGACGGGAGCTGGATGCTACCGGCGATTAATTTCCAAATCTATCGAGCTTGTAAGACGATCAAGTTGATATTGTATATGTTTGCGTTTTTGTTCGAGGGATGTTTTACGCGTCATCAATAAACAAAGACGGTTGTCTAAAGCCTCTATTTCACGCTCACGAGTCACTTGAAGGCGACGAAGTTTAGCGCATTGTTCTCGGAGTACAACACTTTCAGAGTCGGTTTCTGAAAATAAAAAATGTTTAGTCAGAAATAGGCCTAAAATTGAGATTCTATTTACTCTAGCTAGACAAATCTAATTGGGTGTGTACTAAGGTGACCACACATCCCGATTTTGGCGTGACAGGGCTCCCGCTTTTTGGAGGACTGTCTTGCGTCAATCGAAAAATTTACTCTTTCTAATTTGGGGTTTTTAAATTTTTAAATGAAATGAATGTATTATTACCTTGTATATGTCGTCGATAAGCCTCAAAAAGCCATTCCATTCCACGCCAGCGTGGTTCATTCGACGTTTCAGTTTCTAATTTAGGTGTAGGAGTAGATGGCACCTGTTTCATAACTCCATTGATTTGGTGAAACATTTTTGTTGGCCCATTAACAACTGCAGCCAAACCACAGATACAATGTAATTGTGGATGCTGGTATGGACAATGATAATTGGCCATGACACAAGAGGAATTATTTGAAGAAGGTGTAGCAGTCTCAGGTGATAACTGCGAAGGTGGACTTATAGAAAGAGGTGGAGGAGGAGGAGTGCCGTGTTTGGCAGGTGGAAGAGGCTCAGGGGAATGAGGACGTTTATTTTTACTTTTTGAATTTATTTTATGATTAAGAAGTCTCTTTTGGGGTTTGCAAGTACTAGTAGCCCCATTAGTTTCAAACCGGGGAGGTGGAGGGGGAGGGGGCAGAAGAGCTGGGGGCGGAGGAAGAGTTAGCGGTGGCGATGAAGAGCCTGATGCTGGTATCGGTTCCATTTCTCGGCAATAGGATATTAAAGGATCCACTGCATTCCTTCGTAGACGCTCTGCAATCACAAGTTCCCACGCCTGCTCAGCTTCTAAAGGAAAACAAGAAATTAAATATTAGTTATTTTTGGAATACAGGAGAAGAAAGACGCGCAATGGAAATGACGATAGGCAAAGGAATTCTCCTCTAAAGTTAGCTGTCTTGCAAACGACTTCCAGAAATTAAAATTGACTATAAATATCAACAAACAGATTGGTAGAGCATTTAGATAGATAAATTAATCAAGAGAAAAGAATGCTTATGTGATTAATTTAAATTATGATTAAAATTTTGAAAAATTACCATAGTTTATTTCAAGCAGTCAACATTTCGAATTAAGGTGCTGTGGGAAACTGTATATATACAGTATATATCGACACAAAAAAATCTGGTGGGACAAGCCCAATACACAACTTTCGATTTACGAAGGTAATAGAAAGTTGTGTGCTCTGCGATCAGTCACACCAGATTTTTTCACATTTAAATTATAAGAAATTGCATACCTTCTCTATCTTTTCGAGTTCGAATACTGAGTCCAAGTGATCGTAAAAATCTCGATTTAGCTTTGAAATCCTGAGCTCGACAAAGAGCGTCACTTCTTGGCCAAAAATACGTCGGCCGAGGAAGTGATAGTGTTACACTTTTAGAATATCTCTCTTCCCAAGTTTCACTGGGGCTGAGAGGATCTCGAAGTTTAGCGCGGCGCTCTAAACGAACCATTTCAATTTCTGGAAAAAAAAATTGATATGATTAATTAAAATTAGAAATGTGATGATATTAATATTCTTTCTTGATAAGATTTAAACCAATATTTTATTTATTTTTGGTATGTCTTGATTTGATCCCCTTATTTTACATAATACCAACTTAAATGAAAATGAAAAATCATAAATTTTCCAATATTTTTTACTATTAATAATTATAAATTTTTCGAGCTCTCGGGCCTTGGTGTAGTAGTTAGCTGGCCATTTGTACCAAGGCTCGCGGGTTTGCATCCAATTTCATTTGGATTGGCTACCAATCCAATTGAAATAAAGAGAGACGGGTTCTAAAAGGCATTCGATGCCGAAAAATGATCGACACAAAAATGGTCCAAAATTTTAAAATCAAATCAAAACGAAATTTATCTAAATAATGTCCGAAATCTAAATTTTATTATAATTGGAAATTATTGATTTCTTTTGACATTAACAAATAATTTACCATTGCTTTCGGCGATTGTTTTTAATCCAAACATTGATAGAAATCGGATTTTTGTTGGCGTGGCTTTAATTGGTTCTGGTGGTCCTTTAGTAAGCCAGAGTTTTGTTGTTGGATAAGGCAATTCGTCTCCACTGGAATCTCCTCCGTAAGAATTTTGTAATCCCATATTACGCGCTTTGCGACGTTTTTCTAAGAGATCAAGTTTACTAACAACGGGCGTTGATGGTTGTGATGGAGCCGTTGCATTCATAGTGGTTAAAGATGATGGAGCAGAGGAGGCCACCAGGGGTTCATGCCAACTCTCCAGGGTCTGAAATTTAAACAAATTAAAATTAATAATTTAATTTTCAATAGAAACAAAATTTAACTTATTTGAGAAATTAAATTTATTTTAGATAATCCTAAATTCAATTATATTTAATTTTAAAATTTTTTGTTCTTATTATTTGAAAATTTTACAAATAATAATATATACCTATCAATTCCCTTGGAAATTTTCATTTTTCCTTATTATTTATATACTAAGATATTTTTTATTCTTGTTACTCTTTAAAAAAAGGCCAAATTCTTTCTTCCCAATAATTTAAGGTATATTATAGAAAAGGGATCTTTATAAAATTTTGCGATGACGACACGAATGGGCCCCTGAGCAATATTTGAACATTTCATTAATTAAAGACGCTATTCAAATTTGTTTAAATTAAAACTATTTAAAATATCTACAAGTTATAGAAGCCCTTTTTTTGATTTTCGAAAAAAAAAAAAAAAAATTCTTTTAGATTCTTCTTCTTCTTAGGTCTAGGACCTGTTTAATCCAGAGCGTCCTTCCACCTCTTTCTTGGTCGACCACGACTTCTCTTTCCTACAGGAACGTTGTCATGGATTTTCCTCACCAACCGGTCCTCATTCATTCTTAATACGTGTGCTCTCCACTCTGTCCTCCTCCTTTGGACCCATCAGCTAGCTCTTTGGATCTTGCACTTCTCCCTGATATCTTTATTCATCCTTGTCTTAGTCACGATTCTTCTCAATGTTTTCATTTCGCAGACTTCAATCATATCTAGTGTTTTGGTGGTGTCAGCTCTTGTTTCGGCCTCGTATGTTAGTCTTCTTTTAGATTAATCACATTAAATAAAAGATATTTTTTAAAAATTCGGTCTATATCTTGTAGATAATTAAATTAGTAATCATTGTGTTAAAAAATAATTAATTTTTTGTCTTTAATTAATTAGCTGGAAACTATCAAATGAAATGGATAAAACCCTTGTTTTCCTATGGGAAAAACTAACGCCATCTCTTGCCGCCTAGAGTAACCAGCTTCTGAATCGGCCTCTAACGGCTTTTCCAGACGCACACCTTAAATTGTAATGTGTTGGAGACAGAAAATAAATTTATATTACCTTTTGACTTGAAGAATAACATTTGGAGAGGTAATGGTAATCCCAAGAAGACATAGCAGAGCTGGGTGGAGGGGGAACTGTAGCTGCAGAATTGAAAACATTTGTTGCCGAAGGAACATTTGGAACATGAGCGGTGGCTGGAGATGTAGCACATTGAGCTGCCTTCTCTTTTGCTGTTGTGACTGCAGCAAGTACTTTCGAAGCATCAGGAACATTCAAAACAGCTGGCATACAATGATGCTTCACAGGTGGTGGTGGTGGTAGTGATGGTAGTGATGGTTCGTTGTTAACTGTCACTTTCGGAGGAGGCGCTGGTGGTGGTGGTGGTTGAATTGACGGCTGCTGAATTTGTTGTACTATTGGTTGGGGAAGAGGTTGTGGTGGGGGCGGAGGTGGAGGGGGAAGTTGTTGCTGTATTTGTTGTTGTTGTTGCTGCTGTATTTGGGGTTGTGATTGCTGTTGCTGTATTTGGGATTGTTGTTGCTGCTGTATTTGGGATGGTTGTTGTTGCTGCTGCTGTATTTGGGGTTGTTGTTGTTGTGCTGCTGCTGCTGTATTTGTTGTTGTTGATGTTGTATTTGAGGTATTTGAGGTATGTGAGGTGTTTGTGTTGGAGGAGGCGGTTTGCCCGTGTCCAATTGTAATGGCAAAGGTTGCGGTGGTGCCAATGGTTTGCTCATCGCAGGTGGTGGAGGTGGTGCTGGTGTATATATATGAGACGTCTTTGGCGTCGGCGGTGGCGGTGGTGGTAATAATATAGCCGGTTTAGGCCGATGAATTTTCGGGACGAAAGAGTCTTCAAATGGTCGAACGAAAGGTAGCGGCTCCTTTTTAGCATTAGATGGAGGAGGTACTGGAGGATGATGTTGAAGTGGTGGTTGAGGATGTGGATGAGGCTGCGATACTGTAATTGATGAAGAATGTGAAGGAGGAGGGATAGTACTGTTAGTACTTGTTGACATGGAGGGATTATGAGGCGGCGGTAGCCTCTGACTAGACGTGCTATGCACTAGAGGTGAGGGATGTAATGGGGGAGGACGATGTGTAGATGCAGATTGTGCAGCAGGTGGTGGAGGTGGTGGGGGAGCAAGGGTGGCACTTGTGGGTTGTGGTATTGATGAGGGTACTATGAGACGCGCAGCGGTGGAGGTGGCAGGCGGCGGATTGGAAGTTGAATGCGTCGGAGGATAGGCGAGCTCACGCGGCCCGCACACTAGTGGCGCCTTCCTAGCTGGAACAAACAAAGGAACCGTGTGGTATGGGCTCTAGGAAAGGAAATCCAGGGATTCCGCCAATATTCAAATGATATCATTTGCTGAAACCTAAAGTTAATACTGATCCAAAAATCAATAAGAAAAAAATCTTCAAACTATACCGGTCTCTATTAACAAACTAAAATTTATCTAATAAATTAATAAAAAATTTTAAATTATAGACAATAATTAAATATTTTAAACAAAATGTTTTAAAGCCTATTTTTTTTTAAATAAATAACAGTGGTCTCTAAAATTGGGCGCTTACCCTTAGAGCTACTCAATTAAGGGCTTGTGAAACCAATTAAAAAAAAGTAATAACAAAATAAAAATGGCAGAGACAAATATTTTACCCTTCCCTAAAATTCGAAATAATAAAATATAATTTTTTCATTAAAAGGCAAAATAATCAATCGAAATAATTCAGGTTGGTGGTAGGAACAATTAATAAAATGACCGCAGAATAATGAAGACAAGCCAATTGTTTGTTTACTTAAGAATGTATAATAGAGTATATAAATCATATACAGATATTAATACAATAATTATTATAAAGTTTTGGAAATATCACTAAAAAAAAGATTTAAAAAAATGGCAAGCAAGTATATTTACATTAATTTGAAATAAATAAAACAAGTTATTTTGAAATTGATGTTGTTTAAGTAATAAAAAAATTTTTTGTTTATCTGTTGTTTGTTGATTTAATTTGTATATAAAAAGTTTGAGCAATTCATACTCCATGTAAAATGAACAGTGTGTCCTTCAAAGGACTCGCTTTTTTTTAAAATTAAATAATTTGAAAACAAAGATCAAGAAAGGACTGAAACAAAAGGTATGTTCATTTTGAAAGCTGTGAAAATCTGATATAAAAGTTTCGAAATTAGTTTTTGATGATTCCACATGTGGAGCTGAACGCAATAGTCCCAAAAAAAAAATGCCCAGAGCGATCAGTCTTTGAATGGATGAAACGTGAAATGAGGTTTACAATAAAAAATAAAATAGTTGAAGTTATGTATTCTATGAAACAACGAATTCTAAACTCTTTAGTGCGACTACAAAGCAGCAACATGGGTCAACATTTGTAACTAATTTCGAAACTTTGTATCAGATTACTACAACTTTCAAAACCTTTTGTTATCTTTGTTTTTGAGTTATTTAATTTTAAAATCCTTTACCGAACATTTTGTTGATACAAATCACAAGAATATTAGAATTCCCAAAACATATTTTATATAAATAATAATTCAACATACAACAATTAAAAAAAAATTATTATTTATTAAAAAAAGACATTCAAAGAGTTTGAAAAAATAATTTTTCAAAAGGATAAGCGTCGTATACTTTTTCATGAGAATACCTGAAAAAGTTGGAGACCACTGGGTATTTATTTATTTAAAAAAAAAAAACCGAATTTATGCTAAGCTTGAGCATAATTTAAATTAAATTTAAATATAAAATTAATAAAAATTTATAAATAATTAATTTAGCCTAACTCTAAATTTCATTTTTTTTTTGTATTCTATAGACTAAAAAGATTTTTTTCTCAAAGAGAAGCTAAAAGAAGTAATAAATAGGGGAACTAAATACTTTTAACATCAAAAGCGAAATCAAATATAATTTTTCATTATTTATTATTATTATTAATATTATTTTCAGATTTTTGGTGAATTACGACACACAATTTATAAGGTGAGAGATCATGGGCGATAAGATATGACATGAAAAAATTTGTTTTTATAAAATAAAATCCATTTTCTAAATGAAAATTCAAAAAAAAAAAAAAAAAAAAAAAAAAAAAAAAAAAAAAATCTTAATAATATGTTAATTAAAAATAAAATTTCATTATTATTTAATATTTTAAAATTAATTGAAAATTTTTTTTTTTAAACTGAAAATGGATTCTCTTTTATCTTAATTTAAAAGTAGTATTTTCGATTACAAAAATCTTATCTTATAATTTACTTTAACAGTAGATAAGAACAAAATAAAATTTTTCTATATGAACAATAATTTAAAAAAAATTATTATTAAAAAATAATAATTTATTATTCGATATAAGCTATCAAGATATTAAAAAAAAAACTTCTATTAGTCTATTCTAAAAATTCTGTCATCTAGGAGGATAATGAAGGAATTGGTCTGATATATGGCGGAATTCCTGGTGCTCAGCTCGGGGAAAAGAAGAAACGACACCTGTCTGCTCAGAGTGATGAGCGGCAGACGGACGAGGACTGCGCCTTGATTTATCTCGTCTCTCTCTATCCCTTTCACGTTCGCGTTCTCGTTCACGTTCACGTTCACGTTCTTGCTCCTCCTGAAGACGAAGCTCTCGTTGTCGTTGTTCTTCTTCAAGTTTCATTCTAAAATAATAAAATCTAAATGTTAAATATGATCACTGGATAGGGGTGTTTCCTAGAAGATTAAAAATATAGTCTCCATTTGAAGATTTTTTAAATTTATTTAAGGTCTTTTTCGGCAACGGAGGCTATTTAGACCCCGTCTCTATTTATTTCAATTTATAATAAATTGAAAAAAAAATTTTGTCGCATGAGACGGGATGCGAGCCCGCGACACTTGGTACAGAAGGCCAGCACGCTAACCCCTACACCAAAGCCCGAGGGCTTGAACATAGGTTGTCATGAAAGTGAGTTTCTCAAAATAGTATCTATGTTAGTCATTTGAACTTAGGACTAGAGGTCCGAGACAAAAAACTTCTCTATATATTCAGTGCCGGTTCTAGGGCATAGAGCGCCCCGGGCAAAAAAAATTTTTGCGCCCTTTTATACAACAATATACAAATTTGCTACAAATTAAAAAAAATAAAATAGCAAAAAAAAGGAAAATTTTAATCAAAATTAATAAAGAACAATGTAAAAAATATAATTATTTAAAAAATAATACAAACAAAAATTATAATCTCAAAAAAGAAATAAAATGTATGCGAATCAAATTGAATATGCATCATAGAAAAAAATTAAAAACTATTTTTTTTCTTGATTTTAAATCAGCAAACTTCCTCCACATTGTCTTTGAAAATGTTTTTATTTATTTATTTCAATTTTTTTTTTTTTTTAACGAAATATCGAGGCGAGGAGGAAAGTTTTGGCTTAAATTTTTTTTTTTAAATATAAATATAAAAAAATCATTATTAAAAATTCTTTAAAAAAAAAAAAAAAAAAAAAAAAAACAATGGAAAAATTGTTGTTTGACAGACATCAGTTGCCCAAAACAACCTTTTCGATTGGCTAAAGGTAAAGGCCTCAATTAGTAATAACAAGTTAACAACCTAACAAAATGATCTTTTATTTTAAAAATAAAATATTTTATATTTTTCTTCAAAATTTGAGAAGGATAATTTTAAGATTAGTGAAACTCATTAGATATTTATGTTAGGATTATAAATGTTAGTACGGACCTCTCATGCATGGCTGGCGAGATGAGACCGAGAGGATTAGCAGCAGCCATGGCCATTTCCGGCGGATATCGGAGTCCATAAAGAGGATATGAAGCTGTGAGAGGCGGGAATAGCGAAGGTCTCAACATCCCAACTTGCTCCAGATACAGCTGATCTTCCAATCTAAAAGGGAATTTATAATTAATAAAAACAAAACAACTATAGAGGTATTAAATTTTATAACGTCTTTTAGTACTATATTATATCATAGGTTGAAATAAAATTACCGATAAGGATGTCTGAGATGTGGCGGATACAGGCTCTGATGGTACGCCGCTGCAGCAGCAGCTGCTGCATAAGGTGTGGTAGGATCAAGCTGATAAGCAGAAGGTGGTGGCTGTTGTGCTGCGGCGGCAGCGGCTGCCGCTGCAGCAGCAGCAGCCGCGGCAGCAGCGCTATGTGAAGACGGGCCTGATGGGGGCCCGGGTGGTCCAGGAGGCCCGGGAGGTTGTCCCTGGTTCTGACTGGTAGGATCCGGTCGGTATGGTTGGAAACCAGAGCGAGCTGCCAAAGCACCAGGTGCATCACACAATGAACTGGTTGGGACACCTCCACGACCGTATAAAGGTCCTGGATCCAGCGAACGATCCTGAAACAATAAAGGTTTATTAAATGATAAAGTGCCTATTATTACTCAATTCGGTGGCTTAATGATTAAATAAATAAATGATTGATTTCGGATATATTGTGTTTTATTTGTATAAGATTCAACGTTTCGACCACTCATTATGTGGCCTTCTTCGTGTACAATTCAGATACAATCATTGTCTTATATAGGAATTTACTCTCTGAAATGAAATTAGAAACAAGATGATTAATTATTGTATCTGATTGTATCTATTAGACGTGAAGAAGGCGACAGAATAAGTGGCTGAATTGCAAATAAAGCTCAATTATGGATTTTTAACGATAAAATTGGGGTGGTGAGGATGCAACCAAGGCCAGGGGCGTAAATAACACCACCGCGGGGGGGGGGGGCGCAGAGACCAGAGCGCATAAAAAATATATGAAAGAATTTAAAAAATGAAATGTACTCGTAAACACATTATCATCAAAATAAATTTTACAGTTCATTAAGATATTTTAATAAAACTGTTACATAAACAACACTGTTCAACAGTGAATTTTTTCCTGGGGTATTATGAGATATTCTTTAGTAAATGAGTAGCGTTGATTCAAAAAATCCCATCAGTTTTGCTCCATCAGGCATAGTTTTAGAGACATAGAGAAAAATAAATTTTAATAGAAAAAGTGGCTAGAATTTTGAATTAATAAGATTTTTTTAAGGCATCACCCCTTAATATTGAAATCCATTAAAATATTCTAGTTTCCGTACAATGTAAGGACGACTAAAAGTTTAGAAATATCGAATTTTTTCAGTTCTTTTTTTTGTGAGAGGGCGAAATTCTTGAACACTTTAATCTGATTATTTTATTTTATTATAATATTATACAGTATTAAGATATAATTTAAATCGCATTGTTAATTATAACAATAATTGACCCTTTTCGGTTCTTAAATGACCATGTTTTCTTTTGTGGGTTCATCCACCTATTTTAAGGTCTAGAGAATAAAAGGAATGATAAACAATCTCGGCTTCGAGAGGGGATAACAAGCTTAGATTCCGAAATTGATTGTAGTAGATAAGAAGATCCTATTTGGATTTGGTCAAATAATAACAAGGAAAGAAAAGCTGATCTCGAAATTCCTTTTCAATCGCACAAAGAAGGAAATCTTTTTAAATTAATAAAGAATAATATACATCAAAATTACCTAGATTTAAATCTTATTTATTTTTTTGAAAATAATAGCAGCTCAGAAAAGATGAAAAAATTGTTTATTTTAAATTGCCTTTCATATAGGGATCCGTTCTTACATATATGATATAGGGGTTGCCTATCTCCCTTCTGAATTATTTTATTCTTTTAGGTTTGGTCTCGTAGGTTGTTTTTTTTCCTTTAAGGACTAGATAATCTAAGATACGACCAGACATTTCGTCTTGTTTTGCGGGTTTCTATGTCCTTTAGTAAAAAGTGTATATTTAAAAGAACAATTCATAATTCACCCTTTTGATATAAAAATATTTTTTTTTTTTCTGGATTCATTAATAAAGTATTTAAAAAATACATTAATATATTTTTGTTGACAAAGAGAAATAAACTTTTTGAGTTTATTATTGATAATCCGAGTTAACTTTTAAAAGCTGATTTCGATCTTTGTCTTTTCAAAAGTTTGCTTTTTTTTAGTCTTCTTAATTTCATTGTATTGAACATAAAAGTTACTTTTATGAGAAAGTGCTTCATTGGCAAATAAAATATTTATTAACAAAAGAATTTCGGGGATTTTTTTTTATATAAAGAAAGAAGACTAAGTTAGTCAAACAAAATAAGTAGAGTATTAAAAAGTATGGTATATATTTTTTTTATATAAAAATGTGGTCATTAAATGAACCTAAAACATCAGGAATTTTATGAGTGATATCAAAAAAATATTTTATGAATAAAAGAGCTCATTTACACTACACCAAATTGGCCAACCAATGGGATATTTTAGAGAAAAATCGAGCCTTTGATTTGGAAACATAACAGTATCAATTACAGGAGGTGGATGGATGGGGTTGACCATAAAACTCCCCTTTGGTCATTTAATTGTAATTATGTCCCCCCTTCTATGCTTGTAATCACAAACAATAATTATATAAACATTAAAAAAAAGTTTATTTATTTTTTTTTTTAATCGAATTTTATCTCATTTATTAACTAAATAATTACTTTGTTTTGTTTCTCTTTTTTTTTACTAATCAGCTTAATATTTTTAGGTCAACACCTTTAGCCCCATGGCAGGGATCTAAGGTTATATTCTTTTTATCGCTGAATTTTCATAACTATCAGTTAATTCATTTATTTCTCCTTAAATTAATTCAATTAATTTTTCACTAGGGTAGATAAATATAAAGTTGAAGGGTCATTTTTTAAATAAAAAGAGAAAAAGTAATATTTTTGTAATTTTTGTTCTCGGCTAAGGAGGTAAAAGGAAGAGAAATTTTGAGCTCTTTATGTTTTTGAGATATTTTGTTCACAGACAGACAGATTTGCGAGACCCACTTTTTGGGTTCGGGAGCACCTCAAAGCATGCATTTCCATCAACGACATCGGGCTTTTGTCATGAATTCAATACTTTTTCTCTATATCTATATATAAATAATTATTCATCTCAAATTTTGTAATGACATGCTGCAAAAATACAACCTTAAACAAATATAAAAAATCAGATTCTCAATCTTTTCTTCTGACTTATCTATTCTTCATTACGCACTAAAAGGTCGAGAATATAATAAAATTATCACTTTATTTATTCACATTAATTAATGTGTAGTTTAATGAATAAATATAAATTTAATCTAGAATCATTTTTTTCAAATGTATAAGAAAAAATATATTTTTTGCGGCAATTGGGAATTCACTGAGTCCATTTAAAAAAATCTGGTGTGACTGGACGCACAGCACACAACTTTCTCTTACCTTCAGTAATCGAAAGTTGTGTTCTGTGCTTATCACACCAGATTTTTTTGTGTCGACATATATTTAGTTTCTGACAGTACGGTACATTCGAATTTCAAGAATTTTTTTTTTTTTATTTATTTAAGGTCTTTTTCGGCATCGGAGGCCATTTAGACCCCTTTTCTATTTATTTCAATTTACTCGTAGCCAATTAGAATGAAATAGATTTTTGTCGCATGAGACGGGATGTGAACCCGCCACCTTGGGTACAGAAGGTCAGCACGCTAACCCCTACACCAAGGCCCGAGAGCAATTTCAAGATGTAAAATTTATAATTATGGGATTTTATATTTTGTTACCACGGCAACCATTTAGCCTATATTCCCTATGAAGTATAAGAGTAAAGTGGTCTTCTGAGGATTTCAATGGCAAAATGACAATATATATTTTAAAGAGCATCTAAAAAATAATTGATTTTTAACCAAAATCGTTGGTGCGAATTTTGAGAAAATAAAAAAATAAAAAAACTGAAAAAGTGCATCAGTAAAGTACTAGTACCCTTTGTTCAATTTTGTTCAAAGGCTTCGTGTCACGTCCCAGGGGTGTACCTAACTTAAATATAAATTTTCAACCTCCTAGCTCTTATCGTTGTTGAGATATTTTGTTAACAGACAGACACACACACACACACACACACACACACACACACACAGACAGACCATGTCGCGAAATAATTTTCTATTCTTATCTTTATACAAACGTAGGCCAGAAAGATGTTTCAACAAGTTTCTCAACTCTTTTTTAAAACCTAAGTCCAATTTTTAATAAAAAAAAAATAAAGCCATTGTGCTTTGCTCCTCTTGCAAATTTTAATATAAAAAATAATTTTTAATTAACGGATTTCCGAGAGGTTTTCATTATTATATAATATTATTATTATTATTATTATTTTACATATATTTATTCGAAAAAAGAAAATTATTGTTTGATCTCTTTTTTTTCTGCTTTATAAAGTTCTTTTATATTTCAGAATATAAAAGACTGCTTGATTCAATATAATCATGTACTTTAAGAAAGTGAACCTTTTTTTCTTCCTCCCTCATCATACATCTTATTTTATTTTGAATAATTTACCCTCGCTCGTTTATATTAATAAAAAAAAAAAAAAAAAAAAAAAAACGAGTATCTAAAGAAAGAAAGTTTTTGTAATATCTAAGCTCAAAAGGCTAATTAAATCAAGCATCACAGCCGCAGTCTATTTAATAAAATATCTGCGTTGGTGGCGGACAATCTCAAACCCTTTTCAATTTTTTTTTTTTTATTTTTTCCAACCCTCCGTTTGTGGCCGCCATGTATTTTTAATTGCTACGCAGTTCAAAGGCAAACCCCGGAGGCGTCGACGATCGATCTGACAGCAACGGCGGCGATGTTGGCAACCCTGTTGGAAGTATTTGGGTTGAGGGGGGGGGGCGGTGGTGAGGGTTGAGTGTTGAACAAAGCCACCCCAAAAAAAAGGGGTGGATGAAAAAGTACTATGGGGTTTGGTTGTCTTCGTGGCGGCGCAGGAAGCATCCATTCAAACCCCCGGACACAATGGCTTTTTAACGCGCTCTACAAGAGTCCTCTCCTCACCAAGATCAAGAGGATGGGGAGGACAATTTCAATGGAAAAGGAGAAAGAAATCATATCACGGACCGATTTCTTTTTTTTTTTTTTTTAGGACGTTGGACTCTCCTACACTCTTTTGTCTCTCTAAATAAACAGATTTCCGGTTTAAATTAAATAAATTTTCTCAGCGTATTGAATTTGTCGAAAATTAGACTTTTGAGAAAGGTACGATGCTTTAAGAAAGAAGTTCAAATTCACATTCAAACAGGGGCGGATACGGTAATTCCCACCCCAGAGATGTGCGAAAAAGAATAAATAAACTTTATTCTATGGGACGGGATGCAAACCCGTAGTCTCTAACAGAAGAGGCAAGCTCTACCACTGTGCTATGGCCCAAGCTCAAAATAATTGTGTTCTGTGCTTGTCACACCAGATTTTTTTGTGTCCAGATATATTTAGTTTCCGACAGTACGGTACATTCGAATTTCAGGATGTAAAATTTATAAGTATTTTTTTTTTTTAAACATTCACACTTTTTTCTCATTCACACACACATTCACACTGTCTTTTCGGCATTTACGATATCCGTTATTGATTTAATATACATATATCGGGTCCAGGCAGGGGCGGCGCGTCCACTAGGCAAACTAGGCGGCCGCCTAGGGCGGCAACCTGGAGAGGGCGGCAAAAAGGGAAAAATAAAAAAAAAAATTTGCTTCCACAAGCGGCACCCGAAAAAAAATAAAAAAATTTCGGTACCGGCGGGGGCGGCACACGGGAAAAAATTTTGGTTCCGCGGGCGGCACATGGGAAAAATAAAAAATTTTTGGTTCCGCGGGCGACAAAAATTCTGTGTCTCTAAAAAAAAGGTAAATAATTTTGGGTTCGCGCAAGAGAAAATGTTCCGCGGGCGGCACACGGGAAAAATTTTGGTTCCGCGGGCGGCACATGGGAAAAATAAAAAATTTTTGGTTCCGCGGGCGACAAAAATTCTGTGTCTCTAAAAAAAAAGGTAAATAATTTTGGTTTCGCGCAAGAGAAAATGTTCCGCGGGCGGCACACGGGAAAAAATTTTGGTTCCGCAAAAAAAAAAAAAAAAAAATATTTCGCAGAAAAATTTTTGAGATCAGGGAAAATTTTAAGGAGGGGGCGGCAAATTAAATTTTTAAAGTTTTTTTGGGGGGCGCAAAAAAAATATCTTGCCTAGGGCGGCAGAATAGCTTGCGCCGGCCCTGGGTCCAGGCATTCTTATTTAAGCCATTTGGTATCCAAGTGGCTTAAATAAAATCATCGAACTGCCTGAGGTCCAAACTCGCGACGTTTGGTATACGAGGTTAGCACGCTAACCTCTACACCAAGCCCCGAGGGCATTTATAAGTATAAAAATATTTATATTTTATTACCATGGCTACCATTTCTCCTCTCTTTACAACAGACATATAGACAGACCATGTTGCGAAAACCACTTTTATTTTGGATTCAGGGTACATCAAAATGTGTATATATCCATTAAAATCTCGACATCGGATTTTTAACATGAATCCAATACTTGCTCTCTTTACATATTAACATATATAGAGATAAGAGAAAGTAACAATACGAATTGGAAATATTTTTTAAATATAAAGAACTGCCCCTCGGGGCTTGGTGTAGGGGTTAGCGTGCTAACGTCGCGGGTTCGAACCCCAGGCAGTCCGATGATTTTATTTAAGCCATTTGGATACCAAATGGCTTAAATAGAAATGCCTGGACCCCCAATAGATATATTAAACATACGAGTATCGTTAAAAGTCTTAAATGGCCTAAGTTGCCGAAAAGGCTGTGTGAATGAGAAAAAAGTGTGAATGTTTTTTATAAAAAAAAAAAAAAAAAAGAAAGAACTGTTGATCAACGTAGGAAAAAGCTAGAAAATTGTTTTAATACAAATAAATTTTATCGCATTAGGTGATAAGAGAATTACTAAAATTTAAAATAAATAGACTTCTTTCGAATATTAATTGCAATCGTAAGTAAAATCTTCTAAAAAATATTTTTACCATTTTTTGAAATTTTTAGACCCATAATAGAAAAAAATAATTAAATATCAAGAGTGAAGTAAATACACAAGTGAAATTTATACACAATTTTTTTTTTTTTATTATTCATATAGCCCATTAATAGCCTAACAATACTCGAGATTTTTTTTTTTTCAAACGACTTAATTGTAATAAGAGCGGAAATGAAAAAAACACCTTTCTTTCTTGAGATGTAAAAATAAATAGAGGATAAAATATGCAAAATAATAAATCATCCAAGTGTATAATTAAACTATCATTCCTCCCTCTCATTAAATTATACTTAATTCCCTTCTCTTGGATAGTTATGTATAAAATAATCTTATCAGAATTTCTCACTCATTAGTAGCTTATAAAAAAAATTTTATTATTATAACATCTCTATTCCATATGGTCATTGAAATGGAGAACTG
The DNA here is from genome assembly GCA_023213315.1 of Euborellia annulipes. Classification (NCBI taxonomy): domain Eukaryota; kingdom Metazoa; phylum Arthropoda; class Insecta; order Dermaptera; family Anisolabididae; genus Euborellia; species Euborellia annulipes. Next base: position 188,471 of record JAKCPI010004364.1, on the reverse strand, counting down.
ATAATAAACAAGCAGATAGGTAAAATGAAAAGCTAATAATGAGCTGATGAGCTAGAATAGATTTCAGGTGTGAGATGAGAGCTAATCATGTGTTTATGTGCATGTGTGTGAGTGTGATTTGATATAACGCTTTTGGCTAATTGTCGCTCGGTTGGATGGAAAAGGGAAAAGGGATCAAGGGCTAAGGGTAAGGGTAGTGGGAGTGTTGGTAAGGGATGAAGGGCCGAGGGTCAGTTGGGGTTGAGAGGAAGGCGATGCCCTCGCTATTTATCTCGCCAAAACGACCCATCCAACCCCACCAAAAACGACCCGTATCACCCCCGAGCCATTTATCCCCTTGTTTTTGCCCACCCCCACCCCCCAAGTGGCAACTCAATGGATCGGAGAGAAATATGGCAAAATTTCAATTACAAATTTAAAAGAGATTCCTCCCTTCTATTTTTTTTTTTTTTTTTTTTGTATCCTAAATTCAGCATGTTCATTTTTGCTTTTATTAATATTTGATGTTGTTTTAGTAATCGAGCAATAATTTTTTTAATGTGCATTTTAATGGCTTTTCACCAAGTGAGTTTATATTTATTGCTTCCATCCTACCACCCGTCAGAAAAGTGGTTTAGTGAGATTGAATTATGTATTATGAATATTTTTTTTTTTTATACAATAATTGGAAATATCAAATATAAGAGGAAATTAATTTAGAAATACAAAATTAGATGCCATTTTTGTGGCATATGAAAAAAAAATTGGTAGAAGTATTTTTTTTTATTAGATAAAAGCTTTGACAAATTTTCAATTTAATTAAAAAAATAAATAAATAAATAAATAAATAGGTCAGTGAGATCTTCATGAAATTGATTAATTTTTTATAGGAATTTTTCGTATTTGAGATCCTTTTATTGAAAAAAAAAAAAAAAAAAAAAAAGGAAAAATGAAATTAAATAAAAAAATTCAATCCTTTTTAAATTAAAATAGGTACTTTACTAATGTAGTTTTTCAGTTTTTTTTTCGTTTTTCTCAAAATTTGCTTCAACAATTTTGATTAAAATTCAAAAATCAATTATTTTTTAGATGCTCTTTTAAATGTGTATTCTCATTTTGCCATTGAAATCTTCTGAAGACAACTTTACTCTTGTATTTTATAGGAAAGATAGGAGAAATGGTTGCCATGGTAACAAAATATAAATATTTTGCCATACTTATAAATTTTGAATTCAACTGTTGGGAACTAAATATATGTCGGCACAAAAAATCTGGTGTGACAAGCACAGTACACAACTCTCGATTACCGTAGGTAAGAGAAAGTTGTGTGCTGTGCGATAGTCGCACCAGATTTTTTGAGTTTTCGTTGACGAAAAAATTAACACAGACATCATTCCAAAAAGTACTTAAATGGATTCAGGGGACCTCAAAACGCATTCTGCCAGCTTCAGTTCAATTTCGATTTTTTTTACGATTACATTAACTTTACCTTCGGTTGATGGGCAAACTTAAAAAAGCATTTAAAAAAGGAAAAATTTAATCCACTAAAACGTAGTGTACTTTTCTTTTATTTCCTAACAAACCGAGAAAAATTTGAGTTAAAATAGTAGCTAAAAATTACAATAACAAAACTTCAAAAATAGAAAAAAAAAAAGTAATTTAATAAATGAGTTGTGATAAAATGGAAGATAGAAGGGAAAATATCTCTCTGTTTGATATTAATGTATTCTCTTGGATTTAAATGCCTTTTGATGATAAATCAATTTCTATTATAAAATGTGAAATTTATTATATAAAAAGAGATATAACATTTTATGAAATTGTCAGATCAAAGAGGATACTAATTGAGTTGATATTTATATTGTGCTTAATATAAAAAAAATTCTTTTATGAATATATTAAATGCAACAGAAGTAATTAGCACACTGCGGAAGTATTATGCTGTCATATTAATAATGGAAAAAGTTTTTAATAGAGAGAAAATAAAATTCAAAAGAAAGTAACGATTCTATTAATATAAATAAAATTCATATAAAAAAATAAAAAATTTTGATTAAAAATCGCCGAATGCATAGTCATGTAAATATTAAATTAACTAAATGAATTTTATGATAATTAAAAAAAAAAAATTCTCCTAAGAGGGAAAAAAAAATTCATTTCTCATAAACGGGGGTGAATAAAATTTGAATATCAAATTAGGCTTTATCTCGATCATTAAGGATTGGCAAATAATCAAGTTATCTAGAGTAATGGTGTTCATATATACTATTTTATCGATTGACGAGGATAACTCCCCTTTAGAGTCTATCAGCTCGGATGGGGTTGATGATAATAGTCGAGTGGGAGATAATAAAGTTGCAGAGCCCCGGGGTGATAGTGCAGCTGCCACCTGCCACCCTTGCTCTAATGGCGAAGATTAAATGTTAGACAGCGGTCTAATTAGGATAATGCTTCCGAAAGAGGTTAAAAAAATAACTGCCTTGGAATATTAAAAAAAAAGGTATGATGATGATTATATCAAATTTTCAACTTGGAATTAGTAGAGTGAAGGAATAAAAAAAAGAGGCTTTTTGTTTGATGTATGTGTGTTAATTAATGATTCGGCAGGTTGGAGAACTCGAAAATAAAGGTGCAACTTTTTACTTTCTCTTACCTCTATATATGTTAATATATAGAGAGAAAAAGTATTGGATTCATGTCAAAAATTCGATGCCGAGATTTTGATGGATCTTCACGTTTTGAGGTTCCCTGAATCCAAAAAAAGTGGTTTTCGCGACATGGTCTGTCTGTCTGTGTGTCTGTGAACAAAATATCTCAAGAACGAAAAGAGCTAGGAAGTTGAAATTTTATATTTAAGTTAGGCACCCCCTGGGACGTGACACGAAGCTTTTGAACTAAATCGTCCAAAGAGTACTAGTACTTTACTGATGCACTTTTTCAGTTTTTTTCGATTTCGTCTAAATTCGCTCCAACGATTTTTTTTTAATTCATAAATCAATTATTTTTTAGATGCTCTTTCAAATGTATATTCTCATTTTGTCATTGAAATCTTCTGAAGACCACTTTACTCTTGTGCTTCATAGGAAAGATAGGAGAAATGGTTGCCATGGTAACAATTTAAATATTTTCTCATACTTATAAATTTTATAACTTGAATTGTAATATATCGGCGGAAACTAAATATATACGACACGAAAAATCTGGTGTGACAAGCACCGAACACAACTTTCGATTACCGAAGGTAAGAGAAAGTTGTGTGCTGTGTGCCAGTCACACCAGATTTTTTTTTTTTTGATCTTTACACGTCATTTATTTTTCTCTCTTCCTTTTTGAACCTATCTGAGAATTCATGATTAAACTTTCACATATAAACTCATTTACTTTCTTGGTACCTGGTAGAGATTGATACTCAAGTTTAAATATTTAATGAACTTATAAAAAAAATGTTGAGAATGTTGAAAGATGTTTATTTCAGAAGGAAACAAACTCTTGATATTGTTTCAAATACTATCAGACACAAACTCTATGGGGATCACTTTTGACAAAATGTCAGAAGCTTAATAGCAGTAAATTACAAATATTGTCAGATTTATTATGAATTGTTCAGAACACTAATCAAAATGAAGCAATTATTAAAAGGAACGAAGTTGGAACTTGTTTTCAAAAAAAGGTTGTAATACCAAGTTTCTTAATCAAAAGATCGACAAAACTTTGCTAAATTTGCTTCCTTGTTAAAAACATTCAACTTTTAACCAAGTAAAACCTTATTTGTCAAATTTAATGTTGATAAAAAAAAATTTATAACTATTGGAATAAATGGGACAAAAGCTGAATGTGAACAAATCTAAATAAAGATCTAGTGAATTTGTTTTTTTTTTTAATAAATGCGTTGATTACCTTTCTATCAGGACTTCTTTCCCTTGCTGCTGCTGCAGCGGCAGCTGCTGCAGCAGCCGTCGCCCTCACTTGACTTGGTGGCTTAGGCGATGGTTGTTGTCCTCGTGTAGAATTTGAGACAGAAGTGGGTCCTCCAGAAGAAACTACCACACCACCAGCACCAACACCATCTTCCGATGATGTGGGTAACTGTTGTTGTTGCGGTTGCTGTTGCGACGAGGGTGGTGGAGGTGGTGGTGGCGGAGGTGGAGGTTGTGGCTGTGTTTGAGGTTCAGGTACTGCCTGTTTAGCCAAATTACGTAATGCAGCTGCAAAGGAACGTCCACCAGCCGCAGCAGCCGAGGCATTTGGTGGCGTTCCTGGTCCTGGACCGGGAATCGGATGTGAACGGCCATCGACACCACCCGTCACTCGATGACTGACAGGAGGTTGAGGAGCAGCTGTCGGGGGTTGCTGAGAATTTGGTGGCGGTTTACCAGGGAGTGGTAACACTGGTGAATGCGTTGGCTTACAGGCAGCTGGCAGTCCTAAAACAGAAACAAAAATTTTCCAACAATTAGAATATTATCTCAAGCGAAAAACACTATGATTTAGAAATTTAAAATTCAATACAATTACATTTAAATTAATAATAATCCTGAGTATTTTATTAAAGCGATTTGTGGTTATAATATTTTTGAATTATAAATAATTAAGTAGTCTAAAAACCATGTGTTTTAAATAATCATCAAACATCAGGTAGCTGTGACAATAATGGGCTATAATTTAAAAATAATTTGGACATTCTTCTTTAAAAGCACTAAGATTGTTTTTAATAAAGCAGGAAATTGTTGAGATACTTAATAATGAAATAAAAACAAAAAATTAGTGCGTTGTCAATTAGAGGTTAAGTAGGCCTATTGTTGGAAAAATTGTTTTTTTTAATTTGGTTATTAATTTGTCAAAAAGATAATGGAACAACACTTATTTTTAAATATAATAAAATATATAAATATATAAATATAATAAAAATGAAATTCAAAAACTTCAAAGGAGGACTTGAACTAGTCCCTCTTATGATAATAATAATAAAAAATATCTTCCATATGTTATAGGGATATTTATCTAATTTAGTTTATGAATAGTTAAAAGGAGATCTAGAAGGCAGCAAACAGCATTTGATTGCAGGATGGAAAAGCTTTTATTGGCTGTGATGTTTGTTTGTGTAGGGTTGTTGGTTGGGGTGAGCTTCAAGCCCTGTGACGTCTGCACAAATGGTGAGGGGAGAAGGGCGTAGCGTAATCCGGCCGGAGGGCGCAGATGGGGTTGTGGGGGTTGCAGGGTTGTATGGGTTTTAGGGAGTGAATGCGTCGACGTCGACACCTGCCCACCCCCGAAGAGACACCTGTGGCAGAGCACTGGCCCCCAAAGCTCATTAATTACTTCAACCCAAAAACAACCTGAATATATCTGCCAAGTAGCATCATAATTCTTCTTCTTTGTTTTATTTTTTTCTTGAACACGCAAATTATCTAAATTTTCACTCTATAATTATTTACAATAATAACTAATTATGATGTTTCTTAGTTGATTGAAAACAAAGTATCGACAGATACAGATTTTATAGCTGGAATAGTTGATGAGGAATATCAGCTATTATTTCATTTATTAAGGCCCAGTTGCTCTTTTAAAAATAGTGTCGCAAATTGCCAGAGACATGTATTAATAAACAATTTCCAAAAAGACATTAAACGCATTTTCAAACTTGCCCAGGGCAAATTAGCGCCGTCCCTGATTTCCAGAACTATCTAAATATTTACCAACTCTACCAAATATATTGATCAACGATGAATAAATATTAATACATTATTGACATTGCGCTTTTGATTCTATACTCAATGATTAAATAAGTGGTAATAAATTTAACTCGAAATTTTAATTAATTTATCATTTTTAAAAGGTGATGTTTACAATCAAAGTATTATTACTGACGAGCATAAGTACTCACAATGTATTAAACCCTCTCCTTTTTTTTTTGCATACTGGTGACGTAATTTAAACATTTATCGATTAGTAATATATGATGAATTTTTTTTTTGTTATAACGAACATAAAAAAAAGGAGAGAAGATAAAAGAGAAAATTGAGAGTCTTTACATATTTTACAGAAGATGGAATAAAATTTACATTTTTAGTATTCGCATAGAAAAAAAAAGGGTGAGAATATCTTAGAGCAATGAAAATAATTCAAACATAAAAGAGGCAAAAAAAAAAAAAAAAAAAATGAAAAAGGAAATCACCTGATATCTCAAAAACAAATGGGATATGGATTTTTGTAAATTTATTTAATGGTTAAGAATTAGAAGACGATTAGTCGATGAAATGTAGCAGTTATGCTTATAATCGTGAGATGGTTAACTTTTGTTAAAGAAAACATGTATGGCATTGCTGATTCTGCTCATTAAATGAATTTCCATACCTATTTATTTTTCGATCAGGGATTTACTTTTTTTTTCTTGTGTCTAGTTATTTATTCTTCTTTGAGAATTTATTTTCTTATCTTTGTTTACGTATTGTGATCGAAGAGATTCAGATAAACCCAAAAAGAAGACGAGATTTCTGCCTTTTTTTACTCTTGCTCTTTCTTTTCTCTTCCATCCTTGGTTATGTCTGAAATCCAATGGATATCTAAGAAACTACTACTACTACGATCTTGTCCTTAAGAAAACCAGTGAATTTAGAGCTCACTTGTAGCTCTAAAAGCCACCAAAAGGATAAAGACAAAATTCAATTCAGAGGTATAAGTAGTGACGTTGATCTTCCCTCCCTCTCTCCTTACGTATGTTATTTAAGAGGCGCCCTAAATAACCATCTCTTCCTAATCCTCCTTTTGGGAATTTTTCATAAACTGTCAAGAAGTTGATAAGTCAAAAATAACGCCGCAAACAGTTAAACATAAATGAATTTGTTGTAATAATATTAAAACTAATTGCAGGACCGGATAAAATACTCAAAAACCAGTATGTGAAATACAAAATATTTAAAAAAAAAAGTATTTGAAATACAAAACCCCCCCCCTTTTTTTTTTTTGGAATAAATATACCTCCCCCCCTCCCCCCTTCTTTAAAATAAAACACCCCCCCCCCCCCCAAACAAACCCCCACCCACCACCTCTTTTTGGGCCCCAAAAAAGAACCCCCCAAACCCCCCCCCCAAATTTTTAAAAACCACTCTCTCTCTATATATATATTAAATATAATAGGGAGAAGTAATACTTAGAACTCAGGTATTTTTTTTTTCTACAATCTCTCAACAGAGATTAACTTCCAATAACAGAGAGACACGGAGGAGGCAATGTTTGAAAATTTTCACGACAAGTGGGATTTGAGCCCGAGTTGGGTAGCAACTCTAGATTTGTAATCCGCACCTTATCCGATTAGCCACGAGCCTCCTTTTATTAAATTTAAATTATTTTAAATACAAAATACTTATTCAAAATACAAAGGCAGACATTTTTACAAGTAGCTTGTCGCCAGTAAATTCTTGGGACTATTTTAGATCTATTAACAAGTCTATTTACTGATGCATATGACACTAATTATAATTGGCTATTTATTAAAATTAAAAAAAAAAGTTAAAATATTGATTCGGACAAAATACTTTGATCTAAGTATTTGAAATACAAAATAAATAAATGGAATGACTTCCCCGAAACTTTCTCGTATAATCTTTTGGAATTACGTCTGGGTGTGTGTGTGAACACGATTGCTTAAAAACCAGAGCAGCTAGATCGGTGAAATTTGGTATATGCTCCTTACACTAAAATTGTAGATTTCTATCAACTTTTGGAGTAAATACGTCACTTGGAAGTAGTACTTAACCTAATAAGTTTTTTTAGGAATTTTGAAATTTTCAATTTATGATAAATTTTGTGAAACAAATAATAATAATAAGCAATAATAGGCTACTCTCTAATCTTTCGATTGCCAGTTCCTTTCCTAAGTTAACTGATATCTACAGTCACCTTATCATCGGAATTCTGTAGGAAGATATGGAAATTAATCCCATCAAGAACCAAGTTTGTTTAAGTCTTTTTCTAGATCTGAAACCAAAACCCTGTCCATATTTTTCTAAATTATTTGGAAGGTGTAAAATTTTCATACATCTGCGCTACGTCACAGCACCTAAGGGTTGATTAGAATCAATCAATCAAGAAACGACACTAGTTAACGATCATACTTGACCCAATTCGAATTTCTAAATAGTTGGAACCTGGAAAGAAATTCGCAATTTTAATTATTTTTACGATATCGATATAAAATATCCATATTTCTTCCTTATGTCAAACTGCAACTGCAATTGGAACTAATAAAAAAACTATGTATTTTTTTTTAATAATAAAACTAATTATCAGATTCATTATAGCATAATGAAAATAGCCGTAATTAGTCATAAAAAACTCATATTCATTTGTCATGATATTAAACATGAAGCAATATTAATCTTGTATAATTAGAAAGTGCAAGATAAATTTTTTAGTGTATTCATAAATGAAAAATCTAGACCAGCGTCCTACAATCAGGCCGACATATTCCATGAAAAATTTCGTGGTATTCTTGAAACTGATTTTTTTATCATTATTTAAGTGATTTGGCATTTCTCCCCTTATTTTTTTAAAGATTTTTTTATGTTATTTGAAAATGTTATTTTTAAGGGCAAGAATTTTTGGTATGCTCTCTCCACTGTTTAATAACCATAAAGAACATCAGCATTTTTTTCTTCTGTTGCTTGTAACCCATAAACTTATAGTAAAGTTTTTTTTTTTTTTTTTTTAAACCTGGCAAGGCAAAAAGTTAAAACTCTCAGATGACGCTATAAATCCTCTTTCCAGCATTTCTTTTTCTCTCCTGTTTTTTTTTTTTTTTATTTTATTTTTTTAATTAAATCAACGGTTGATTCTTTTGCTCACTTAAATAAACAAAATACAATTTTATGAGGTGCAGCTGTTGATTTCCTAAGAGTTGAAAGAACCAACTTGCGATCGTCCATGAAACATGAAAGGAATTTCAAAACAAGTCCAAAATCAGCAGGAGAACGAAAAGGGGGATGAGATCTTTGGAAGAGTTCCAACCAAGATTCATCTGGCCGTAACGTGTGACCTAATTAAAGAGTTTTGTTTTCCTCTGCTTTGCTGGATAAACCCCAAAACTCTCACCCTGCCCCCACCACCTCTCTCTCCCTTTCCTCACGAGAAAAATCTTGACAAACTTTCAAAAATAAAAATTCCCATAACAATATTTCGTCCGAAGAAAAAAAAATTGAGTTAATTTTTTTTAGTTTAACTGCTTTCCTTGATTAAAAATTAATTGATTCCACTCCTGTCTTTTTTTATTATAAAACTAAAATGTTTTAGCTTAAATATTGTAACATTTTAAGCAACGAAATATATCTGTCGACCTTTATTATTATTAATAAATCCTCATAAAACTCATTCCCTTGATAGCAACATTAACTAATCAATTAAAGCGAAAGACTAATATGACAACAACAGTATCAGAAACGTATTCCATATTTCAAACAAAAGTACTAAAATTCTAACTCAGGAAAATGATGAATGGCTAAAGCGATCAATAGATTGCAAAATCAAAATTATTTCCACCTATGCATTCTCAGAAATATTTGCAAATATTCATTATTTTTTTATTAATAACTTCATATATGAAATTTGAATCTCCTTTGAGCTCCATCAAACAAAAATATATGAAGAGTTTATTAAAAATATTTTAAAAATTGATAATACCAAATCTTCTAGAGATAAAACAAAATAGTTATTACTGTAGAATAAAATACTGAGTGCTAAAGGGCGAAGCTTCCTAGACAGGTATGCAACCCGCCGAAGCCGGTTTGCTTGAATGATTCTTAAAAAAAATATTTAGAATACATCGACGGATTAAAGAAGGGAGGGGGCGGAAGGGGCGTCTGCCTCCGATGCAGAAAAAAACCCTTAAATATAAAAAAAAACCGCCCCCTCCGACAAAATTGCATTAATTCGTCCCTGTGAAAATACATAGAGGCTATATATAGCTATACATTAAAGTTGTTAATTTACTCCAAACACATGTAATTAACAGAAGGGTAGACGTTAACTTTGCAACTTAACGAGCAGAATGAGGAGTGTGAATTATCATCTCAGAGGAATTTAAATTAATATCAGAATGTAAGCAAGGAGAAGTTGTAATCAATAATTTTCAATGAGTTAAACATAAATATAACCACTAATGGTAATTAATAATAATTTTTCAGAAAAATCTTAAAGATATTGTTACCGTCGCGGGCAAAGGGCCACAAGACAGAAATTTTTTCTTCTACAATTTTTCAAAAAAATATAGGCCTATTTGATTAAACTTTTTTTTTATTTCGAAGTTATGAGGATAGGCAGCTAATGGGGAAATAAAACGATATTTATTTAAATATGAATATCAATAGACTTATCGAATCGAATGAAAATCCCAATAAGAGAAAACGTTTCGGCATTAATTAAATGCCATTTTCTTCCGGGATTTCCATTCGATTCTGTTTAACTGACATCCTTTCTTTCATCTGAATATCACATTATTTTATTACAATTTATATTAATTTTTTATAACTAATAAAATTATCCACCTGGTCGTGAAAAATGGTGTGACTGACACCCGAAACATCGACGAGCAGAGTGGAATAAACCTCGTTTTATTTCATTATTAGCTGCCTGACCTTATTTCTTTGAAATACCCATATATACCCTCCAACCCTGTCATACGTTTTTACGACTGAAAGAAATAGGACAGGCCGGCCCGTCCCACGGTCTGGCGCCTGTTGAAAAGAGGAAGGAAGAGACAGACATTTAAAGAACTGAAGTACTCCTGTCCCAGCTCGGGCAGCTCGTGGTCGCCATCCACGTACCCACAAAATGTGGGCCCCTGAGCAAAAAATCTGCCAAAAAGCACTTGTACTTTAATGATGTAGGCCTACATTTTCAGTTATTTTCAATTTTCTCAAAATTGGCTTTAACGATTTTGATTAAAATTTATAAATTAATTAATTTTTTAAATCCTCTTTAAAAGAGTCTTCTGATATTAGTAAATGTATAAAACAAAAGATTAAACAAGAAGAGTTTCTTCTTCCATGGTTTGCTAGATCTAAGTCTCAGGATAAAGTTTAATATATAAGTGAAATTAGGAATACAAAAGTCTCATGAATTTTAAAATTATTCCTTGTTTTGAGTAAACTTTCTATCTTCACTAATATTAATACAAGCGACAATTGTTTATTGCACATACTATAATATGAATTAATATATACCCGAGTAATTAATTATTTATGCACTCAAATCTTTTATTAACTTTCCCAGACTTGAGGTTAGCTAATCATAGAAGAAAAACACATACCAAAGATAAAGGAACTTCTTGTTTACTATTGGGTTGTTAGCTCGTTCTTGCTTAAATTTGCTTAGTGATGAAACTGGCTCCTAGTTTACAATTGAGTCGGATTATCTTTAGTCGAAGCATATAATCCAAGAGCGAGTTAGGAAAATAAAGATAGTTCATTATCCAAAGCGATTGATCGTGAACCATTTTCAGCCTTATTGAGTAGCAAGGTGTTGTGGGTTGCCTGCATCCAGGAGTTGTCGGGTTTAGAAATAATAGATGTCAGATCTGTTGGTTCCAAACTTGATGATTGTCCGACATTAACGAAAGCGAGTGAGAGAATCCAGATAGTGGGGGATAGCATTTTTCAAGACCATAATCCCCCAACAGTGATACACATGCAAAGACATCCAGACGCTAAATTTGCACTTTTCCGTGGGAATTTTTGCATGTGTTTTTTTGATCAATTCAGATATCAATTTTATTTTAAATTAGAATTTTGATTTTGGAATTTCAAATTTTGTATGTTTCTCTTTTTGGCTTCACAAGAAAGGAATGTAAACGTGACAAATTAGATCTCAATGAGAACATCATTCCTCTGATCTGTATAAAGAACAATTCTGGAAGATTAAATTCTTCAAATATTTAATCCTCTTTCTTTGTGTGAATTAATTTTTTTACCGGATATTTTCATCTGTTAATTGACTAAAAAGATATCCTGAGAACGGATTAGTTTTTACACAGTTCTAAGCATTTGACAAAATTCTCTTGATATTTTAACCAACATTTTATATAACGACAAAAAAGAAAAGAAACATTTTAGAATATTCTTGTTGTTTTTATGTAGTTACTTTCCCATAATCTTTCTTATCCGCTATTATTTCCTTTAAAAATACATTTGTGACATTCTTTAAGAAACAACATCCCCTTAAAGAATCAAAAAGAAAAAAAAAAAAAAAAAAATATTTCTTTCATAGTTGAAAATAAATTGAACACGAAGAAAACAGTAAAAATATTTTTATTGAAAATTATATTTTTATTTTCCCTAGTAGATTGTTAAATGATCGTAAAACATTTCCATGTTGGAATTATGATAAAAAAAGAAACTGGGGTGAACGCGAAATATTTGTTTATTTGGAGAATTATATAATAAAAAAAATATTTATTGAGGAAGATATCTGTCCTTTTGAATAATGAATTAAAATCTTTCTACGATCGAAATCAACCAACTCCCGCAGACATACAACTTGATTTATTATTATGTATAATGCGGTAGTAAGAAGAAAGCATTGTATTATGATAATGAAAATTTTTTATTGCTCATTTACGTCGAATTCAATATTTATAAATAAAAAAATATGGTGTGATTTAGAGCACACAACTTACTCTTATCTTCAGTAATCGAAAGTTGTGCACTGTGCTGTAACACCAGATTTTTTGTGTCGAGATATATTTAGTTTCCATAGCACCTTAGTTCTCAACTTGACCACTTGCGAATCATAGATGGCGCTGAGCCACGAATGCTTCCACATCAGTAAAGTAAGTGTACTTCAAACAATTTTCACGAAAAATTTTACTGATATACTTTTTAAAGAGCATCTAAAAAATATTTGATTTATGAATTTTAATCAAAATCGTTAGAGCCAATTTTGAGAAAATAGAAACTGAAAAAGTACTTCAGTAAAATACTAGTACTTTTTAACCGATTTTGTACAAAAGCTTCGTGTTTTCAGGAGAGTATCTAACATTAATATAAAATTTCAACCTAGTAGCTCAATTCCTTCTTGCTTTACAAACAGACCTGGTTGTAAAAATTCACTTTTTTGGAGTCAGGGGACCTCAAAACGTGTATATCCATCAAAATCTCGACATCGAATTTTTGAAATGAAACCAATACTTTCTTTCTCTATATATATAGGCCTATAAGAGAAAGTAATCATTGTCAAATAAATCTTATTAAACAGGATATAAAAATATTTATACCTTAAAATCAAAGCCTGGTTTGAAGGTAATCATTCCAATTTCTGGATTCTTTATCGTAAAATCCTTTGATAAAATTCCCGAAAATTATCTCAGGAGAAAATCTCCTTTTATAGTCAACACACTTAAAAAGGTTCGCCAAGCAGTGGTTTAGAAGTTGGCACGTGTATCACCGGAAGTCGACACGCCACGCACATCTGGCCCTTCTCATTTGCGTTAGTATGTGTTTGTGTGTGCATGCATGCATGCAAGCTGGGACCCCCTTTGCCCTTTCCTCTCTCTCTCTCTCTGCGTGTGTCCCCCCTCTCCTCTTTCAGAGAGAGAGTGAGAGAACAGCCGCCACTTGATGTTCGTCTCGGTCTGGAGCACAGCATCCATGCTAAAAGCCCTTTGCGCCAACCGCATTTTACACATACACATAACACACTGAACTCTCATACATATAAAATGGAAAAAAAAATCGCATTCTTTTATTTTTAATTTCTTTACAAAAAACGTTCGCAGTCATTATGTGGAATCACGATTGTCTTTTGTGATGGATATTTTATTGTGATTATAGAGATGTGACTGGAATATTGATGGATTAATTGAGAAACAATTCCTTTCGTTGATTAATTTATAACACTAAAGGTTAATTAATATGACAAATTTAAATAGTATTTATCAATCAAATTTTTTTTGTCACTGCGGAACAGTAAAATTTCAGGAAATTTCTTCAGACCTGCCCCTAAATCCAAAAAAATTATAAATGAAGAGAAAGATATAGATAGAGCGAAACAGTGTTAAAATTTTAAATTCGGTAAAATTATTTTAAAAGATTATTTAAAAAAAAATTATAGGGGAGAAAATCCGAAAGTTTTTTGGCCTGCCCACAATCCCGATGTTAAAAAATTTGGTGTGATAACAGCAAATCACTATTTTCTCACCAGATTTTTTTGTGTCGACGTATTTATTTAGTTTTCGAGAGTAGCTATTATAGAATCCAAGATAAATGTGCCTGGATTTCAAATATCGTCATTAATATAAATATAATACGAATCGTTTAAACTCTAAATGATCAAAGATGCCGAAAAGAATAAAAAACAAAGATCCCAGGAATAAATGTCCCGTCCCAGGGGAAAGAATTTATTTCAATTCAATTGGATACCAATCAATATAAGCTTATATAAAAGAAAGTAAAAATCATTTAATTAAAGAGAAAAATTTCAGAATTTACACTACAACTGTAAATTTCAATATTTTTATTATTTCTTGAAGTCTAGTATAACAATTGGACCCTGTTATGCAATGGTGAGTCAAGCGCCAAAAAATTAAAAATTGAGTTAAGCACGGAATATTGTTTCAAATGCTATAATTAATAGTATTTTTTATGAAATACTGTATGTCCTAAAAAAATTTATGTTTAATGTTACCCTTGCACAATTGACAAAAAAAAATTATATATAATCCAATGAAAACAAAAAACTTTATTGCTAATTTTTTCAAATCTTGGCGCTTGACACACTAATGCGTAACAGGGTCCAATTAAGTGTCACTCAATAGCAAGTGAAGCGGAAAAAAATAAATTTTGAAATATCGAAAAAAATAATAGGCCTACGGATTAATTTTGTATTTGATGATATTCTATAGCCTATATATCGTGTTATCATTATTCTACTCGAGTTTTTAGTGACAGAGAAAGAGAACGAAGAGTGGGAAGGAGGCCAATGATTGGAAATCAAAAATTAATTCCGACCAAATAATTGGCGTTTTATATTATCAGCGCGTGCTAATCAGTCCATCATGAATATTCAAATCGATAATCGATTCAACATGTTGAACCAGGTTAAGCAGATTAAGCTAATATTTATGTATACATCAATGGGTCTCTGCTGTTCCACGATTGGCAAAAGCACTAAATATTCTTTACGGAGAGAATAATGTTTTATTATTTAACGGTGACGAGTCAAATGAGCCAATCAAAAACAAACTACTAGCCAGCTCAAGTGAAATATTTACCTAATTTGCTAGTAATGGTCGTAACCTTTTAGATCGGCAAATGAATATTGCAGTTGATGTTTGCTAGCATTAAATTTGCATATCTCGACAAGAGAGGTCAATAAATGATTTTTTTTTATAATATACAATCCTTATCAAAGGTATTGACATTTAAAGCTTTGTATTCTATGAATATTTTATCTACATAAAAAATATCAATCGGTGATTTAAAAAAAAAAAAAATTGAATAAGTAGTTTAAATAAAAATTTAATATTGAAAATTCTTTTATGAAAAAGAGTCCATTCATAACTCACATTTTAATGTGATAAAGCTTTGTTTAAATGGATAGCAGCCAGAAAAAGAATGCAAGGGTTTATTTTATGTTCAACTATTTGGGAATTTTCATGTAAATCAGTGGCGGATTTTGTTTAAGGGAGACCAAAATTCGCGGAATACGGGAAAATGAGTGGCGTATACAAGTTGTGGATAATAATGACTTAGTTCCATGTTTGAATTAGCATTATATATTTATGTTTTTTCTACTCCTCTGGGCCCTTTAGTAATGTAAAAGTTCCTTAGAGATATTGTCTTGATCTAATTAATGCCCAAATTTCAAATTTTATTGATAAAATTTATTTAAATGATAATCAGTTATATCCTCTAAAAACAGGGTAAAATTTAACATCAACAAATGGGTGTTAATAAAGTAATAATATCAGCGATTAAAAATGCTATTCTCGCGCATGCGCATTACTAACTTGTTTTGTTATTTTCCATCCTGTAGGCCTATTTGACACACCAGCGTTAAAAAATGCTATTCTCTAAACAAAGTTTTACCAGCGACGTTAACTTGCTGCTTTTATTTCAAAGCTGTCAAAACCATAACCTTACTTTTTAAGTTAACGCCATTTTTATGCATTAAATACGGCGTTAAAATATTAAAGGCGCCCCCCGACATGACATTAAATTTTAACACTATTAACGCTTAGGCTTTAAAGTTTTTGCTTACAGAAGAGCGATTTGATGAATTTTATAGATGGATTAATAATACAGTCAGTATCCTATTAACTCATAAACCTGAATTATCCCATTAGAACTTGTAAAGAGTTAAGAGCTAAAGAATGAATATTGTGTGAGATCAGTCAATCGATCAATGTTTATTATTTATTATTGAGATCATTTGGTTAAAACAAAATAATACTTTAATATAGTGGAAACAGCAAAAGTGAATGTTTAAACTTTGGTATATTTGAAAGTTTACATTTATGATAATATTCTGATTTTGGAAATTTTTTTATAATAAATATTGTACAATATTTAATGCGGAAAATTTTTTATTCAGGTCTGACGAATGCGTTGGAAACTTTTACAGTTTCGGTTTCGAACAAACCATCATCAGACCTAAAATACATAAGGATTTAATAAATAAGAAATTATATATAATATTGAATATATATATATATCGGGTATGTGAGCTGTGTAACGGAAATTTATATTAATAAATATTTAATTATATAAGGATTTAACATGAAAACCATTCAACACATTATCGTCATTACATTAATTATATAAAATATCTCTATATTATTATGTTTTACACATTTAGATATATGATTGTGTATAAAACAATTATACAGAGTTATTTTATATAACTAATGTAATGACGATAATGTGTTGAATGGTTTTCATGTTAAATCCTTTTGTATTTTAGGCCTGATGAAGGATTGTTCGAAATCGAAACTGTAAATGTTTGCAACGCAGTCGCAAGACCTGAATGGAAAAGTTTCCGCATTAAATATTGTAAAATATTTATTATAAAAAAAATTCCGAAGATCAGAATATTATCATAAAAGTAAATAAAAAAAATTCATCCAAGCTCCTTGAGCATAGGCAACCAAACAACTATTCTAAGATCTCAAATGAATGGTTGCCTATATTCCAGGCTTTAAAAAAAAATCTTTGAATCCAAAATTTCTTGCCAAATTTAAATTATTTCATTTCAGAAATAGGATTACTAAATTTTTTTTTTTGCGACTGACGGGATTAGCAAAACAAAAATAGGGGGTATGTCATATTTTTTTGCTTAATACAATCTACTCTCTTAAAACGAATTAGTAGAATTTATACTTATTCAAACAGTAGGTAAGAAAATTACACCAAATTTAGTCATTTTGAGTAGAATCTACTAAGATATTTAGTAAATTTATTGGTTACTTTTAGATTAGTTATTTTTTACTAATTCAAAAAGTAGTTCATTCAATTCCGGCTGTCTGAGAAGCCAACATGGCCGACCAGCTGTTTGATCGGTTCCTTAATAAAGACATTTTTGGCAATATAAGGCTTTATTTAAGTAATAATAATACAAATAAATAATAATATTGAGATAACTTGTATTTTTTGTTAAAAATTGCAGGAAATATATGTTAAGTCAAAACAAATAGATTCCAAATTTTTTTAAATTAATAAAATATTATTTTTTAAATAGTCAATTAAGAAATATTTTTACTTAAAATTTAGTAAATATATTTCTTGATATAACGATAATTAGTTTTATTAAGTTTATTTAGAAATAAATTGCTGGGAAGGAATATAGTAACATTCAAGTAAAAAGCATTGTTAACATCAGCGACATACTTATATAGCAAATAACAGAGAAGTAATAGTAAGTCAAGTTTAAGTGGGTTCGGCTAGAACTCGAGTCAGTAAACACAAGTTAAGGTCCCGGTGTCATCGCACCTTATTTCAGATATCTTAAACATCTCTTTTTTGGTCATTATTTTTTTAAAAATTCACTTATTCAATTAGTGAATTTTTCATATTAATAATTTTTACTAATTGAAAAAGTGGATATCCACTATTTACGGGTGGTCTACTTTGCACATCTTAAAAAAGTGACTATACACTATGAATTAGTAGTTTTTTACTAATTCGTTTTTAGAGAGTACTTTATAACTTTTAAAAAATAAAATAATGTTCCCTCTAGAAAAAATTTTCCTCAACAGTAGAAATGAAATGTGCTTTTCTGACTTTTCTCTATGTTATGTTCGGACATAATAATCCAATTGAAAGATAAATTAAATACGGGGTGAAATTGAACTGTTGTAATGTTTCGTGTTTATGGTTGATGGAGGGTGGGGGAGAGCAATATATCGGTGTGTGAGTGTAATGTGGAATGTGTGTTTATCACGTCAGGATGATAATTTGACATTAATTCCCTATGGGTGACCGCGGTTCGCCCCCTCCCCCACCCTGTCAGTCCCTCTCCCATTCCAAATACTCATAACACAAGGGGAGTTTTCCTGCCATCTGCCAAAACACAAGCTGCACTTTTTCAAGTATTATATATATATATAGATATACTACTACTACAAAGAGAGAAAATTAAAAATAAAAAAAAAAGGTTGAATGATTCATGTTTCATTTGATTAGATTTTTTTTTTTTTTTTTTTGTGTTTAAAAAATCTGAATCAGAAAAAAACATAAAAAAGATTTGTTATCCCTTTCAGCGTAAAATTAAAGCCAGATATGTGATAGTTTAGTTGACAATAGCGAGTCGTTTCTTTTTTAAATAAAAAAAAATCCATTTTTTTTTTTATGATTAATTGGTTGGTTTGATATAAACTGTAAACTTAGAGTATAGAACCGTTTTGTCTGATTTTGGGTAATCATCTCCCAAAAGAAAAATGTTTATTGATTATAAATGATTATATAATAAAAACGAAGAGTCCGTTCAATGTATATATCTAAATAATTTCCCATTTGAACAGCCTAACGACACATGCCAGAAGAGTATGGAAGATAAGCAAAAATTATGAAGTGCCACAACTTACTTTTGACATTTATGTGTACAAATATGCAAATGAAGAGTGAAAGAAAGATCTTAAGAATTTTAAAATAGAGATTGCTAATGGGGAAGAGGATCACGAAAAACAAAATTGTTTCTCACAATATATATAAACATACTTATTAAAAAAAAAAAGAATATTTAATGTTTGTATATGGCTCTATAATTATTTGTAAAAAAAAAATATATATCTATAAACTGACGCTTTGGCCTGTTATTTTGAAGAAAATAAAATGAAACAAATCACTCAAGATTTAGAAGAAGATTCAGTCTTAGTTCTGGTATCTCGTGGGTATACACGAAATCACAAAATGTGAATCCCAGAGTGCATTTAAAATGATCTTAAATATTGAAGAAATAATATTATTTTCAAATTCCTCTCTTCTTATTCATGTTTTAGTTGCAAAAAAAAAAGATCAAACTTCAAATTTTTGTAGATGTTTAATTGTAAACTCGAAATAAGTTTAAATAAATAAAAAAAAAAAATTAAATATTTATAATAAATATTCCCTTCTACGCAAAATTCACGTTAGGGAATAGGTAGGAAATGGCCAGATAAAATAATTTTAGAATGATTGATTTATTAAAGAGTTATCGAAGTAAAAATGAGTTGAGTCGTTATAAAAGAAAAAAAAATTTCTGGCCACACGAGTAAGGGACTCGAATTTGTTATACCAGAAGTTTCACTTCTTAAAATTTTTTTGAAAAGTTATTTAACAAAGAATTTAATTTTCGCTACTTTGATTAAAGGGTCTAATGATTTTATTTATTTATTTTTACTTTCTCTTACCTATGTATATATGTAATATATATATTGAGAGAAAGTATTGGATTCATGTCAAAAATTCGATGTCAAGATTTTGATGGATCTTCACGTTTTGAGGTCCCCTGAATCCAAAAAATCTGGTGTGACTGGCGCACAGCACACAACTTTCTCTTACCTTCGGTAATCGAAAGTTGTGTACTGTGCTTGTCACACCAGATTTTCTGTGTCGACATGTATTTAGTTCCCTGCAGTAAGGAATATTTGAATTCAGAGGTAAAATTTATAAGTGTGGGAAAATATTTATATTTTGTTACCATGGCAACCATTTCTCCTATCTTTCCTATGAAGCACAAGAGTAAAGTGTGCTTCAAACAATTTTGAGGGCAAAACGAGAATATACATTTGAAAGAGCATCCAAAAAATAATTGATTTTTTGAATTTTAATCAAAATCGTTATAGCGAATTTTGAGAAAATCGAAAAAAACTGAAAAAGTACATCAGTAAAGTACTAGTACTCTTTGGCCGATTTTGATTAAAAGCTTATTTTTCCGGTCCCGGGGGTGTTTAACTTAAATATAAAATTTCAACCTCCTAGCTCAATTCCTTCATGCTTAAAATTGAACACACACACAAGACACACAGACAGACATACCATGTCGCGAAAACCACTTTTTTGGATACAGGGGACCTCAAAACGTAAAGATCCATCAAAATCTCGACATCGAATTTTGACATGAATCCAATACTTTCTATATATATATTACATATATACATAGGTAAGAGAAAGTAAAAAGGGGTCAAGTGGTTCTCTGTGGGGTGCGACATCAATTGTCTGATGAATGTATATAATATCTTAAATATTATATATAATTTCTTATTTATCAAAGAATTTCATTTTCGCTATTTTGATTAAAGGGTCTAATGATTTTATTTATTTATTTTTAATCATATTTTTTTGTAGAATAATAGACAGGAAGAGAGGATGTCAGCCAAAAGAAGAGCCTCTATCGAATAAAAATCTCAATCCAGAACACGTTTCTGTTTTAATTAAATAAAGACATTTGGCAATCTTAAGATGTACACCATTGAGATGCAGATAGAGTTGTTATATAGACACATATACAAAATCATATAAAAATATAATATTTTCACATAAGATGTAATATGCTCATCAGTTAATACGGCCAAGTCTCAAATGAATATTCATTTTTTTTTGTACTGGCCAAATGAATTTGGATTCCGAGGCCAAATGTTAAATAAAAAAAAAAAAAAAAAAACATTCTGTGAGCGGAGCTGGTTTCTAAAACGAAAAATTTATTCAAAAATATTTGAAAAAAAATTTACTTAATTAAAAATTTATCATCTGGCAGGGCAATAGAGTTAAAGATGTAAAATGTTCGACATGTCGATGTCATTTATACGAATAATAATATATTAATTATAAGAGCTAGTAAATTAAGAATATATTTAAATTTTTACTAATGAAAATCCTCCACAATTGGCGGATAATAAAATTACATGTTTAGGCCAATATATAATAAACACGATTGCACATGGGTCGTTAAATGGCAGTAGAGACCAGTTCGTATGAATTCATTAACCAAAACACAAAATGAACTAATCAGGATGGAAAGAATAGGCGGGAGGGGAGAATGAGATGCGAAAACAAATCGAGTTTTATTATTGTGGCTTCCGATAGAATTAAAATTCGACATCATGGAGTTGGCGTTAAAAAAAAAAAGCGAGGGATGCTCGGGTAATGAACTTATTAAGGGAGGATACGCAACAGAGTACAATTTCCCTTTTCTTTTGAGCGACTTAAAAAAATTTATAACAGGCGAAAGAATGAGAAATGAAATGTTTAAAAAAAAAGCTAAATAATTTCATATAATTTGCGAATTGATATGAATATCAACAAACACGCTTACTATTTTTTACTTTCTCTTACACTATACATCCTAGTTCGAGTCCAGAATTGGCCCAATCAAAACACAAACTCATGTAAATTTTCCCTATCTTTAATAATTTATAAGCCTATCTATAAAAAGAAGAAATATTCAATGAATCTATAAAAATTGTGCAGATTGTATTTATTATTGATTTAAAAAAAAAATTATAAAAATTTTCTATCAAAGCTAGTAAGTAGCTCTTCATAGGGAACGTAAAAAACGAAAGTGATTTGAGAAATGACGTAAAAAGTGTAAACTTTTTGAATTCATTGAACAGTGAGTTTCAAAAGAACGCCCGACCTTTGCGTTTTATTCATCTGTTTGACTATTTTATATTGATTAAAAAAAAGATTGAAATTTTCTTTGCCCGAAACGAAAATTTGCTAATTTATTTGTATAATAAAAAATCTGGTGTGACTAATCGCACAGCACACAATTTTCTCTTACCTTTTGTAAGAGAAATTTGTGTTCTGTGCTTGTCACAGCAGATTTTTTTGTGTCGACATATATTTAGTTTTCACCGATATATTAAAATTCAAGATGTAAAATTTATAAACATGGGAAAATATTTATATTTTGTTACCATGGCAACCATTTCTCCTATCTTTTCTATAAAGTACAAGAGTAAAGTGTGCTTCAAAAGATTTCAAGAGTAAAATGAGAACATTTAAATAGAATCGAAAAAATAATTGATTTTTGAATTTTAATCAAAATCGTTGGAGCGAATTTTGAGAAAATAGAAAAAACTGAAAAAGTACATCGGTAAAGTACTAGTACTTTTTGGCCGATTTTGTTCAAAAGCTTCGTGTCACATCCCAGTAGGGTGCCTAAATTAAATATAAAATTTAAAACCTCCTAGCTCTTTTCGTTCTTTAGATATTTTGTTCACAGACACACTCAAACACCATGTCGCGAATACCACTTTGTTGAATTCAGGCTAACTTAAACTTAAATCGTGAAGATCCATCAAAATCTCGACATCGAATTTTTGACATAATTCCAATCATTTCTCACTATCTATATTCAGATATAGGTAGAAAATACCAAAAAGAAAATGTATGGTCAAGAGATAATCGCAAATTTAATCACTTAAATGACAGAATCGCTTAAAGCGATTAATTAAACGATTGTTAAATGAAATGGATAATTAATAAGAAATGGGGGGTTCATAAAAAAAATATTATTTTATTTTAATAATTTCTATCTGAACCGTTTTGGATTTTTTCTCAGCTCAACTCTAATCTTAAAATTTTAACCAAAGAAATAGAGATTGTTAAGTAATTAAGGATTGAAACCATAAATAAGGGAAATCAATTTCATCAAATACAGTAGAAATTATTAGACCAGAACAAGAATGTTAAGGGGTTGCGAGTTAAGTGTAGGGATCAATTTTAATAATAAATAATTTAATATCGAAAAGGTTGCCAAGGAGAGAGCAATGCGGTGTGTGGTGTGTGTTGCAGAGCCTCAAACTCTTCACCATATATACAAACGAGTGGGGAATATCAATGGGGGCGGGTTGCCATAGCAACCATGGGATTGGGGATTGGCAAGAGGGCTGCCTGGCGCGTTGGGGCGATAAAACAATCCAACACACCCTCACACATACGAGTACATACATTCTAACAGGTAATACACAGCGAGAAAACAGAGAGTGGTAAACATGGGGTCTAACAAGCCAGAGAGGGCCTCCTCTCCCTTCACTATGTGATTAAAACTGCCGAGGGGAATTAAAAGTTGATCGAAGACAAGTGACTGGCCTATTTTTGGATGAACTTAAAAAAAATGTCATGGTCGACTCTTCTCAAGAAGAGCGCCTTAATGGAATATTAGATAAGAAATAGGGAGAGGTAGCGCCAGGTCAGCACATAAATTAACGTCATTTTTTTATGTTATGCAAGATTATTTGCGAGAACTCTTCTCTATCTCTATCCTAATTTAATTTTAGAAACAAATATTGTAACCAGATTTGTTTGGCCAGAAGTGTTTTGTTTGGGCTTAAAGAGATTATTTACAAGACACAAATAATAAGCAAACTTTTGGGTTTAGATCAGCTCCAAAGGGAAGGGAACAACGTACATGTAGAAGATCCAAAGCAGAAAAAAAAACACTTAAGGAAGAATATTTATCGATCTCTAAAAAAGATCTCACAATGAGAATTATTACTTCCTATTTTATATAAATAAATAAATAAATAAATAAATAAATACAGACAATAAAATGATGGCTTTGCTAATAACTAAATTATGGTATTTGTGTTTAATAAAATATAATTTGAAATATATGTAAAAAAAATTTTAATTACAAACCTAATAACAAGGATATTGGAGTTTGTTGTTTTCACTCTCCGCAGGCTATCAAAATCATTCAATCGCTCAACAATTATAAAATAAAATTTATTTGTTTTGTGTAAAAAAAAGGGAATGGCTTTTAGAGAGGAAAGAAATAATTGGGCTCTGAGGGCTCTGTATTTTAGGGAGGGAACGGAAAGAAAGCTGCGCAAATCGAAACGAGGGTTACTAACTTAATAGGGGTGATTGATCAAGGGAATTTTGAGAACGACATGAATTGAGAAAATATAATAATACTAGCGCAAGGTTCGTCTTCGACTGGTATCATAATATTACTTTCTCTTACCCTATATAAGAAATTTATAGAAAGTATTGCGATCATGTTAAAAATTTCGATGTCGAGATTTTGATGGAAATACATGTTTTGAGGTCTCATGAGTCCAAAGAAGTGGGTCCCCCAAATTGGTATTTGTGACTCTATATCTGTCACAATTTTTAAGCCTGAAGGAAAAGAGCTAGGAGGTTGATATATTATATTTAAGTTAAGCGCCTCTCTGAGGCTTGAAAATTTTGAACATCATCGACCAAAAAGTATAACTCTAACGATTTTGATTAAAATTCATAAATCAATTATTTTTTAGATGCTCTTTAAAATGTATATTCTCATTTTGCCCTTGAAATCTTCTGAAGACCATTCATTTTACTTTTATTTATGAAATACAAGTGGTCAATTTTGGAACTAAGGTGTTATGGGAAACTAAAAATATCTCGACACAAAATCTAGTGCGACTAGGGCGGTGGTACGATATCTTTTGGAGAAGGGTCCCCGCACGTCACAGCCCGATCGACACAGTGTCATCCCATCACATCACAGCTTAATCTTAAGATTTATTGTGATGATGATTCGTATCCCTTTCATTCTTTCATTTTTAACTTGGCCCATCAACCATAGGTTGGGCAGGTAAAGTTAATGTATTTTTATTTAAAATGATAGTTGGGGATATATCTAGATAACTTTTAGTCTACATTTTAATTGCAAATTTTGCGATATCAAACGCTAAGTAATATTTAACACGAAACTATGTCTTGACTGAGAATCTTATCAAGAAAAAAAGATGATCAAATATAATAGTAGATTAAAATTTTTTCTCAAACTCTTATCTTTTTTCATTCTTAATAAAATATGTAATTCGGGTCAAATCCGAAAATCCAATTTTTGTATGATTACTTGATTTCCATTATACTCAAAGGTCTTTTCTATATAAAAGGAAATAAAAGGCAATTTTATCAAAATGGAGATGAAGCTATTTCCACTTGAAGAAAGGGTTAATGCTATGATTGATTTTGAGAGAAAATAAAAAATATCCTTTAGCGGTTTGCTAGGGAAATGAAAATAGAAGCTGTCAAAGGAATAAGAAGAAGAAGAAGGAACACAATCGATAATAAGTTGAAATCTCTGTTAATAACATTTTCTCAACACCGTAGAAGAGGATAAAATAAAGAAAGGCAAAAAGAAGAAAAATCGATTTAACGTAAAGCTGAGCCTGGCTTTGAGCTGTACAGTTCACTTGGTAAGCGAAGGTAAAGCTTGTTGAATGGAGGAGAAGCTAAAAAGAATAGAGGGGTTGAAAAAAGGGTGAAAAAAAGAGATGGAGAAGGCGGGACGGGTCGCAATTTGCATGCAATGGTCATGTATAAAAGAGAAAAGAAGACAAAAGCATCACATCCTAGTTCCTCCACCATGAGGGAGGTGTTGTGTAATGAAGGGATCTGGGATTATACAGGAAGAGGACAGCTTTTGGCGTGTTGACCGAAATCCACCCCCGCTTGTCTTTACAGCCCCCATCCAAAGTGCCACGCCTCGTTCCCGTTTTAAGCGGATCGCCAAGTGGTGGAGTGGATTTCATCCCCCCACGCGTTTTCTCTCTCTCTATCTCTCTAGAGGTTTTAATCCTTCCTAGGCCTGAGCTCACACTTTTAATTAATCTGTCGGCTTTTCTAAGTGTGTTCATCGGATATGGATTTGTTCAACAAAGCAAATGAAACGTTTCTCGACAAACACTGTTTCAATTTTCATCATAAAAAAAATTAATGAAATTAAGGATTAGTTTAAAAATGCTGTTAGATGTTTGTGAAAAAAAAAATCTCTTAATTTTTATTTTGTTTAATTAGTTTATTCAGTTAAGGATTATCTTTTCAGCTCAATGGGACGTAAAGAGTAATCTTAAATTTAATTTTAAAATAAAATAATGGATGAGATCAAAAAGAGAAAGATAGAGATATATGTATAATTAATATATATATATGTTTTTTTTTTTTTTTTTAATTAAAACGAAAAATAAAAATTTGAAATCCGATATAGACAGTAGGATCCAATCCTGATTGATGTGAGCCTCGGGGCTGAGTTGATTATTTAACAATATTTTAGTTCATCGATATGAGATAAATTTTGGTTATACTTCTATTGATAATACAAGAGCAATCATTAATAGTATTGATATTATTGGCAAGAAAGTTACTTTTCAAAGCGATCCCTAAATTAACTAAAACGAGAGTAATTTATACAATAGCAGAATGAGAAGAGAACTAACAATTTGAAGAACTTCAGTTAGGGCTGATGTCTAATACAAATATAGGAAAATCCATTTGTATATGCAACAAAATAATGATCGTCAAAGGAATAATAAATATTCATTTCAAAATACTTTTGATTTGAAAATAAATGCATAAAAATCACATGCTAGTTATGTAAACATCTGCTTTATTTAGGATTGTTGATTTTAAAACAGTAATAAATTTAGATATTTTTTTTTTACCTTGTTCAGATTAACAAGTGAAAAATATTACTACTTTAAATACGGTAAATCTGTAAATTCCCCCTTTGACCAGAAATAGAACAATTTTGACTGATCCTATTAAAGCGCATCCCAATTGCATTGCCCTCCCCCCCCTAACCATACGCCATACAAGCTAATTATCAATAAAGAGTTAACATTCTCTGTGGTCGGATTGCCTGGCTGACACAAACCCCCTCCACCCCCACAACTCGCCCACTTGCCAATATCAATATTGAGTTAGTTGATTAAGCCTATTCCCGGTTATAATCGGTGTTTTAATTATCATTAATTAATATTTAAATCATATAAAATAATTTATGAATAATGTTATTTTTATACATTTAACTTAATGTATTTTTTGAAAGGTTGTAATTAAATTTTTTTATGAATATAAAATCGTTTGGTTAGATCATTCATTATTAGTGTAAATTTTATTATTCATGAGTTTTTAATTTTAACGTTTAAAAAAAACAATAGATAAGTAATTCCCCTCTGTGAATAGAATAATTTTACGTTTGAATATTTTACAAGATATTTAGGAATTGACGATTCAATTATTATTGGGAAATAATCACGAGAGAGCAATTGTGGACATAAAGGAACAAAAGAAAAAGTAAAAACAAAATTTTCTTAATTTTTTTGACATCTTAAGGCGGCTACACACGTAACTGCAAACTTGACAAGTATGCATGTGCAATCTTTTTGTATAAGCATGCACAAATTCCCTTCGGCACCATACAGCTTATGCCGAAAATTAACCTCAAAATGAGCGAAACAAAGGGTTATTTATTCGAAGATAACAAGAAATACTCACTTTCTTCAAACAGAGACACAATAAATATTAACATTTAAATTGAAATATTAAATGAATTAATACATATTTAAATATCAAATGTCAAGACATCTAGAGTTTTGCTTGAGCAAATATGCTTGGCATGATTAAGCATCAAGCGGCTTGTACAATTAAAATGCTTGGGCAAAAATCTCCTAGAGAGGCTACAGTTTGCTTGTACAAAAAGATTGCGCGTGCATGCTTGTCAAGTTTGCAGTTACATGTGTAGGTCATATCAACTCCGTTAATAATTATTTAGCCATTTTTAAATTTTAATTAATTTTTTTTGGTCAAAATTTCAACCTTGGTAAGTTAAGAGCGACCTCTAACTCTGCTCCAAGGGTTAGAGCCGTAGAAAAGAGTGTTATGTTTAAAACTATTATAACATTGGAATTTTTTTTTAATTAATTGATTTCTGATAAATAGAGACTAATTGAAAATAAATGAAAAAACGAAAGAAAAGTTAATACCTATTCAAATTTATTAGGTAAAGCGTTGTTTATTAACTTTAACTATTGATAAAAAATATAATTTATGATAGTGATAATATTATCAAATAAATGAAAAAAAAGATAGCGTTATTATTTTAAAACTAAAAGTGTCGGGCAAAACAAGTATTCATGAAAAAAGGATTTAAGTTTCTTGGCTAAACTAATCAATCCTAACTTACGAAGATACAGTATTAACCACCAGACGTGCAAAGATATGACGTTAATATTTTGACCACAAGAGAAGTTTTTGGAATAAATAATTAATATAGCAACTTATTTACTTTTGCAAACAACGCGTCAAATAATTTTCGAATTAAATCTCCTAAACAAGCTATTTCACCTAATTATACTAGTTATATCCTTAAGCAAGTCCTGGAATATAGGATCTCACCATAATAGCCCCAGGCAACTCTACGAGGAGAGGGAGTTGCAGTGAAAGGGACGTAAAGAAGGTTTCCTCACAGTGATGCATTCTTCGAAAGGAGTAGGCTACACGCCGGTGCTGAGGAAGACCCTCCTCAAACTAGGACATCCTCCTTAGCATAGCAAAGGTTGGATAAAAAAGAACCGGGTGGAACCAGAAATAAGGATTGGTTCACTAGCTAGAAACTAAGGCAGGAGGAGGAGTTAGAGATAGGAAATAATGTAACTTCACGTGGTGCCGGTAAATGGATGATTATGGCCAGAGATCGGTTGGGTTTGAGGTGTCTGTCTTCGAGCACGTAAGCACCTCGGGTAAATAAACGGAGATCCCAATAGGAATTTCAAATACTAATAGTAATAGTATATCCTTGAATAAACAAACGAAATTTAAATACGTTTTTGTCCACCTAAATATCTATAATATTTTTACTTTTAAATGGATTGATTTTATAATAAAGTTGTTTAGCCGTGAATCTAAATAAAATCTCTCTCAGTTTGGTATTAATATGCCGAATGCATAGCATAACGTGGCCATGCATTAATAGGGCCTATTCAGGGGCAGAGAGGAACCTCTGATGGACGGGAAAAGGGACAAGAGCCATTCACACAATGTATTTTCCGGTTGGAAAAGCGTCATGTCCAGGATTTGTTGGTTTATCGATGATTCCCCATCGGCATCAGCGGTCAATAATAATATGAACAAGAGGGATAGAGAGAGAGAGAGAGAGGTTTATATATGTAGCTACAATATTTAGCTCTGTCAAAAGGGATGAGTGAGGGCTCGTTCACAAACAAGTGGGCTTGTTTATTCCCTAAGTAGATATTAATTAAATAAATAAATATTCATAATTCATTTGATTAATCAACAAGTGTATTTATTTAATTTATGGTATTTCTTAATTTTTTAAATACGGACTATATTGATAACTAAAAATTAATAAATATCCTCCTACACTATCTGTTAAACCAATCGATCGAGATTTTTTTGGCTATGAGATAGTCCGAACTTGAGTTTTCCTACTGAATTTAAAGACATTTATTTGAAAATGTGTGTATATATTTAATCTTAGCTCAGGTAACTCGAGGCCAGACTACAAGAAAAATATGAGTGGTAAATTAGCACAAGCAACAATCCTTTGAGAGATTCAGAGTATTGTTGAATTTATACTTTCTCTAGAAAATAAATAAATTGAAAATACGAATAGCTTTTGGATAATTTGTTAAGTTAATTTATATTCAAATTTTCAGAGAATCTAATAAATACAGTAATCAAGGAGAAAAGATAAACAAGCCATTATTTATTATAGGTATATAATGACTGTGACATTCGGTTTGTAGTTGATAAACCAACTTGATTAAAATGTCTACGAAATTTATAGGATTTTTGTTTTGTTTTTTGTTTCAGCACAAAATTTTTGCGATTTTATAATTCGAAAAAAAAGAGAAAATTGTATAAACCTGGGGAAAGAATAAATAATGATAGAAGTACTGTAGATAAATAATGATATTCTATTCAAATATATTGACTTGATGATAATTGACTTATTTATCACATTTAAAATTCAGGATATTCGTAAGTAAGAAGTGAAGATCAAAAAAAAAAATATATATAATCGATCATTAACGAAAAATTTCTGTAGGGAAATTAAATATTTAAAAGCTAAAAGAAGAGCTACTAGTGAAAATAAAAAAAATAAAAAATTGGACAGTGACAAATTATCTCAGAAAGCGTTCTGTTTAAACGTTTGAAGTGTCTTGAAATCCATTAGTTCAAATAAGATAAGACGCTCAATAGGAAAAGAAAATGGTTTGAAAAAATGTCTATTTGCAATGTCTAGCAAATATAGTGAATCACACCTCCGTTAAGTGGATTCAACGTTAAACGAAGTAAAACGATATTTACTTTAGGATACTAATGAACACAGACAGGTTTATTTCTTTAAAGATTCTTTAATGGCCTGATAAATTAGAGTCTATTTAATCTCTATCTAATAGAGATTGACATTTTGTGGTTCCAGGGGTTTTATTGAGGTGAGGTTTCCAATTACAAATATCAATAGACATGATAAAGTTAAAAAAATAAAGCTGCATTGGTTTGTCTGATATAATTGCTAATTATAATTATTATACTATATGATTTTTTTGAAATTTACTTTTTACTTTTTCTAACCCAGCCCTCAACCTTTTTATAACCTAGAGCGAATTCTAAAATATCGGTAAGGCGACGGGCATCAGCTATTTTTTAAGGATATTTATAATACATACTAACATACGATATCGCAAACATACCAACGAATGAATTGAATATCTTATCTTATGCTATTAAACGAGCCATGTACAGTACATACGTTTGTTTTTTCTCAAAAACGACTCGAACGATTTTTTTAAATATATAGGGCCTGCTATTTTCAGCACGAATATGAAATTACTCTAGGTCAAGTCTTTGGGAAAATTCATTAGTTTTTTTCCAATTTTCTCGAAATTCATTTTTAACGATTTCTTTCAAATTTTAAATATTTACTATTCACGGATTACAAAACAAATTAGGCCTACGCGAGGTCTGGTCTTTGGGAAACCATGAGTACTAGTACTTTACTTTTAGTTTTTTCCACTTGTCTCGAAATTATCTTTAACGATTTGTTTCAAATTTTAAATATTATTATTTGTGGTATACAAAACAAACTACAATTGATTGTTTTTGGAAGACTTCGAGTCCTGAAGTACTTTTTTAGTTTTTTCTAATTTTCTCAAAAATTTGCTCTGATTTATTTCAAATTTTAAGTATGAAATTAAGATAGGTTTAGATTTTGGGAGAATTCGAGTATTAATACTTTATTGATATACGGTATAATACTTTTTTTAGTATTGCTGTTGGAGTGGAGTCAGCCAAAGGAAATTATAAAAAACAATTTTTTCTGTCGACCTGATTGGCGCTCGAAACGTCGACAGAAAAAATTGTTTTTTATAATTTCCTTTGGCTGACTCCACTCCAACAGCAATAATTAACCCTCACAGCCAGTACAAAAAAAGTGTATACTTTTTTTTAGTTTTTTCCAATTTTATCAAAAGAAAAATCCACCGAGCTCCAGCTTAGTCTTCGCGGAACTAATAAACCTAAGTAGGTACTCAAACAATATTTTAATTATTTTAACATGACAAAAACGGAATAGCAGATCGACGATAAGTAGAATTTTCTTAAAAAAAGAAATAGGCAAGAGAATATTATTATTTCACTATGTTAAGAGATAAGAGTGTGATACATTTTTTTAAAATTTAAAATAAATCTCGCTCATTTAAAGGATGATATACAAAAAAGAAAGCTGGAACAATCATTTAAAGGGATATTAAAAATAAATCAGTAAAATATACTTTTGGATAAAAAAAGTATCATAAAGTAAAAGAAGAAAAAAAGGATAAAGTTTTTGGGACTTGGGCTTGGCTCAGGGGAATGGATGTCGCCTTTAGGGGGTGTTTTATCGACTCCAGAGGGATGCTGCCATCGGCATCCGCGGTCAATAACAAGAAGGGGAAATTGCCAAAGGAGGGATAAAGGCCATTTTAGGGCAGGAAACAAGTGGCTGTTGCTTGTCCTCTCTCTCCTCTCGCTTTCTGCACTCTAGGGGTGATTAAAAATTTAATACCAATAATTGCAACCAATTTGATAACAAAACCCTAGTCGAAAAAAAAATTGTATTTTAATAAATGGATGCACTTAAAAAGACTAATTCGAATTTGCATTTTAAAGCCCTTTTATTGTTCTGATGATCCTTTGGTTTTGAGACATTTCACGTTCGCAAAAAAAATCAAATAGAATTCATGATCACAAATCTTTCTATTCTCCTCGATTATAACAAAGGTCTAAAGGGTTTTCTCTTATCTATATGACATAGAAATATTTATATGCTATTAAAGTGACATAAAATGTTTATATATAACTGAAACATAAATAATTAATTTAAAATGATAAATAAAAATAAAAGTAGAGTTTTATTTTTTTCATAAAGATATGATTGAAATATTGATAGCAATAATAAAACTAATAAGGTAACAAAAGAATAAATATTACTCCCGAATAATTTATAGCTGAACTTGTAGAATAAATTTTAGATGAGAAGTCAGGAAGTGAAATCAATATTATTCTATTTATATCAATATTTATTCGATTAGAAAAAAAATCAAAGATATTGGGTTGGTGGTAGAAAATTAATTATATCGAAGATTACCAGGTTAGTTGTAAGAAGGAAGGAATTGATAAACAAGAGTGGGAATAATGCTATTAAAGAAATTTAGCTATGTATGCGAATTATTCTTGTAGGGGAGATAAAATAAACTAGAATATAAGACAGATAGAAGGTCAGCAAATCCCAATCTTGGGGAGGTAAGGAAAAGTAGAACCCCAAGCCTTCCTCATGTTATTAGAGATTCTAGTTTTTGCCAATCCTAAAGCTTGCTTTGGACAACGGAAGATTGTGAGTGGACCATTTTTCGATTAAAGTTTCTATTTCGTAAATCAGGGGTTTCCAAACTTTGTTACCACGCCTCCCTTAAAAATATTTAATCTTATGACGCCTCCCCCCCCACCCACCCATTTTATAAAATAATACAAAAACAAAAATTTTTAATGCTAAAAAATATAAATTTTTATAAAAATATTTTTTTTTATTTATTCATATTTATATTAAAACTAGCAATCATTTGGAAAATCGGTCCTGGTGTCCAATATTCGCGCCTCCCCTTAGACTAGTCGGCGGAAAACGCTGGTATAAGGGTATTTTATGGCTGGTGGAATTTGTATCAGGAATGAAAGTTAAAAGAAAACGCAACCAGAATTTTTTCTTTAAAAATCTGGTGTGACTGGCGCACAGCACACAACTTTCTCTTACCCTTCGGTAAGAGAAAGTTGTGCACCGTGCTGGTCACACCAGATTTTTTGTGTCGAGATATATTTAGTTTCCGATAGCACCTTAGTTTCAAACTTGCATTTTAAATGTTGACTGCTTCAAATAAACTATGGTTATTTTTCAAAATTTTAATCTCATATTTGGACATTTTATACACAATATAGAATCGTAAATAAATACAAAATTTCATAAGAATTGGAAAAAAAAATTTTAAATGCCTAAAAAGTTCTAAAGGGGACCCCCTTTTGAATCGAAATTAACATACAAATCCCTATAGGAAATTAACATTGTTCCTATGCGAAGATAAGGTGGAAAGGGAATTTAAAAAGAGTAGAGAGAGACGATAATGTTTGCAAGTGAGAGAGAGACATATATGTTTTCTTTGAAACAATTAAAGACACAAATAAATTTAAAAAAAATGGGAATTTAAATAATAATTGATTTTTAATCTAATAAAAAAGAAAAAGATTTAAATTCCGTTACCATGGCAACCATTTCTATCTTTCCTATGAAGAACAAGAGTAAAGTGGTCTTCAGAAGATTTCAACGGCAAAATGAGAATATACATTTTAAAGAGCATCTAAAAAATAGTTCATTTATGAATTTTAAAAAAAATCCTTGGAGGGAATTTTGAGAAAATCGAAAAAAACTGAAAAAGTACATCAGTAAAGTACTAGTACTTTTTGGCCGATTTTGTTCAAAAGCTTATTTTGAGATTCTTCAAAGGTACCTAAGTTAAATATAAAATTTCAATCCGCTAGCTCAACTCCTTCATGCTAAAAATCTGTCCACACACACAGACATACATACACACACACACACAGACCAATTTGCGGGACCCACTTTTTTGGACTCAGGGGACCTCAAAACATGTATATCCATCAAAATCTCGACATCGAATTTTTGACATGATCGCAATACTTTCTCTCTCTA
The DNA here is from genome assembly GCA_023213315.1 of Euborellia annulipes. NCBI lineage: Eukaryota > Metazoa > Arthropoda > Insecta > Dermaptera > Anisolabididae > Euborellia > Euborellia annulipes. The sequence goes on along the minus strand of JAKCPI010004364.1, from coordinate 153,986 downwards.
TATATTTCATATATAGGGTATGAGAAAGTAAAAATATATTTTAACAGCTTACGTTTCGGCCTTGGTCAGAGCCATCCTCGGATGAGCACTAACAGCTCCGAGGATGGCTTGACCAAAGTCGAAACGTAAGCTGTTAAAATATATTTTTATTTTTAAAGAAAAAATTTTGGCTGAGTTTTCTTCTAACTTTCATATTTTTCTCAAATTTTATTTTTACACCTAGGGGGTGCCTAACTTAAATATAAAATTTCAACCTCCTAGCTCAATTCCTTCATGCTTTAAAATGAACCCAAAGAGACAGACAGACAGAACATGTCGCGAAAACCACTTTTTGGATTCAGGGGACCTCAAAACGTGTATATCCATCAAAGTCTCGACATCGAATTTTTGACATGAATCTAATACTTTCTATATATATATATATAACTTATACATATAGGCAAGAGAAAGTAAAAATTCAAATCAGAATTGAGATTAGTTCTATATACAAAAAGATGCGATAACTCACCCCAGTAAAATTCTAAGTGGACTAATCATATCTTAATTTTCTACCTAATGAAAAAAATCCCTACAAAATTCTGCAAGGGATTCGATGGGTTCCTAAGTTACCCAGTGTTATTATTATCTGTTTATGAGAGTTTCGAAATTCTCAAAAATTAATTCCACCCCAATAAGAAATTTTAGAATGACATTAAAATGTTTCTATCCCCTACTATACTATTTGCTAAATATTGAATATAAATTTTAACTCAAACGGAATGCACTCATTTTTTAGTAAAAGTATTAAAAAACATTAATATCTTTATTCATTAAAGGGGATGGGGCATTAACCCCCTGGTTAATGCCTTCATACCTCCCCGCCTCCCTCCTTTAAGGAAATGCGAGCCTTCACCGCGAAATTACTCTCAAAATAATTTGAATACATTTATAAATAATTATTTTAATTTTTATTTTATTTTGAAATTATTTTATTTTAATTTTCAACCCTTAATCCGTCCTCGGGGCTTGGTGTAGGGGTTAGAGTGCTAACCTCGTATACCGAACGTCGCGGATTCGGACCCCAGGCAGTCCGATGCTTTTATTTAAGGTATTTGGAAAATGGCTTAAATAAGAATGCCTGGGCCCCAAATAATATATATTCATAACGATTATCGTCAGTCTTAAATGGCCTAAGTTGCCGAAAAGACTGTATGAATGTGTGGGTGCATGTGAGTGTGAATGAGAAAAAAGTGTGAATGTTTTTATAAGAAAAAAAAAAAACCCCTTGATCCACCCCTGTGTTAAAGTATTAATAACTGTTATCGAATCAAGTCTTAAATGGCCTGAGTTACCGAAAAGACAGTGTGTATGGGTGTGTGTGAATGAGAAAAAAGTGTGTGTTTAAAAAAAAAAAAAAAAAGATAAAAAATAAAAAACTAATTTTTTTTCAATGACACCTACACTCCCCCTCCCCGTTTCAACAGCTTATATTCTCCCTCTACCCTTAATGAAATACAAAATCAAAAGAATCGTTTTTCGCAGTCAAATTATTTGTTTCTATCATTTTTTTTTTTTTTTTCAACGATAAAATGCATAATAATTACCTTTAATAAGACACTCAAGAGGGTGTGTTGGCTGTCGGTGAGGTCAGGGTGGGTTACACTATTAATTATTCACTTTGATTCACTTTAAACACAAAAAAAGAGCAGCGCCTGGAGCTCGGCCACGCTCTCGACTCGACTGAAAGAGAGATTCGTCTCTCTATTTGTATAGGAATAAAATAGATGAAAATAACAATTACCTTTTTATTAAAAGTAAAAAAATACTTTTTTATCTAATCTAACTATATTTAGAGCTGGAAAAGAATGTCAACAAGTGATTTGGAATATTCCAAGGCCTTTCTTAAATAATCAACCCTCCACCCCCCCCCCCCCTAAACATAATAATCAACGTTATTAACTTTGCCCATCAACAGTAGGTTGGACAGGTAAAGTTAATGTAATCGTAAAAAAAATCGAAATTTTTCTGAAGCTGCCAAAATGCATTTTGAGGTCACCTGAATCCGTTTAAGTAGTTTTTGGAATGATGTCTTTTGTGTGTGTCTGTGTGTATGTCTGTGGTAATTTTTTTCGTCAACGAAAACTCAAAAACTATTTGTTCAATTGTTTTGAAATTTTGCGCACATGAACTAGAGGTAAAGGTCAAGAACTGAAAAGCTTTTGGTAAACATCGGACCATTAGGGGGCGCTCTAGAGGGGGGCCAATATTTTTTTCTTACATAACCTTTAATTTTTTTTATATATTCAGAAACTAGACTTTCTCCCGAGTAAAATGATATATAATATTTGTATCCTAATTTGTCATAAATTTGTTAAAAAATCATTTAAATTCGAAAATTGTGCATAGAAACCGAGCAAAATCAAAACAAATAAACGATCGCGTTGCGCTATTTCTTTGAATAATGGGTGGGCAAAGTTGTGGGCTCGGCTTAGTCCGACCCTTTATTTTTTGAATGTTTTCTATTTATTTGGCTTCGATTTAGCTAAAATAAATTTAAAAAACATTTTTTTCAATTTTTCAACCCCTTATCCAATATTAATAAATAAAATAATTAACAATGCTATCGCCTTCGGCGAGCTTCGCGTCTAGTCAGAAAAAAATTAAAACCCTGAAAAACTTTCATGGATCCGCCTTGGGTTTTACACATACTATAATTTTCTAGAATGAGTCTTAATTTAGGCCAGTGATTTCCTTTATGTTACAACGCCTCCCTTAAAAATAAATATTTAATCGTATGACGCCCCTCCCCCCCCCACACACACCTATTTAATAAAATAATACAAAAACAAAAAAAATTTAATATTAAAAAATATAAATTTATATAAAATTTTTTTTTTTATTTATTCATATTTATTATTTTAATTAAAAGCCGCAGTGGCACCGTCTCTACTGAAGATCCACTGCAGCTCATTGAGCTTGTAATTAAGGAAAACCTGCGTCCCAGAATTTTCTAAATTTTATTATTTTATTTATAAAACTAGCAATCATTTGGAAAATTGATCTTGGTGGCCAATATTCGCGCCTCTCAAGGGAGGATCGCCTCACAGTTTGAAAAACGCTGGTTTAGAGGGTGCGAGATACAAATAAATTCAATATCGCATTAAAGAGTATGAAAAATAAAATAAAAGTATAATAAAGTACAAAGAGAGAGGAAAGTCAAAACGTTGAAAACCATTAGCCCGATATACAAAATATTTGCACATTTAGCAGATGTTGAGAGAAAAGTCAAACAATTTAAGAATAATTAATTTTGAAGTATTAACACCTCATCTGGTGAAACATCAAAATAATATAAAAATTAATCATTTCAAATTTAAATTAAAAAATGACAAGTATTGATTTTATTAGTAGGTAGAATAGAAAGAGAAGATTCCCCTCGGTTACATTCATCATTCATATCATTTGATCTTTCTTCATATAAAATTCCATTTTGACAATCATTGTCGATAAAAACAGATTTCTAATAAGATTCACAAAAAAAAAGCACTTGGTCTTGAAAATGTGTTAATATACTAAGTTATATATATAAATTGGAAAATATTGAATCGAAGAAAAGCAATTTCGAAGAAAATCAATAAGAATATTGAAAGATTCATGCCATTATTCCTTTTTCTATCTTCTTTTATTTCTATATGGATTTTTCAATTCCCTTCCGTTTATTCAAATGAATTGGCACCTAAGTGAAGGGGCAATATAAAATTTAATCGTGGTCAATGTACCTTTACTCTTTCATTATTAAACTAAGCAAAAAAAAAAAAAAATACAAAATACTATAATGATGATTAAAATACTTTTCTGTCGTAAATTTTTTACGAGTAGTAAAAATCCTGGAAACTTGAGTGGGGCTTTTATTAATCGTTAGCGTATCATCATTAAATCATGAAATGATGACATGTTGGGCTTTTTTTACACGTCTTTAATTATATATAATATATAATATTTAAATGGTTTGTAACGTGGCGATAAAAAATAATTAAGGTCAAAGTGGTTTATTGGCTTTTTATATAAAATAAGCCTAAGAAGGTTAAACAAAAAAAAAAAATGAAATCAGTATAAAAGATCTTAAAAGAGCCGCATAACGGAGTAAAGGCGTTGTGTTGCGTTATCAGTTAAAGAACTATGATTATTTATTAGCTGTTCATTTAGAAATAAAAAAAAAATCTGATAAAATCTTTTATAAAACAAATATCCATAAATTGCAATGATTATTGAAAGTGTCATTTTAGAAATGACAAAAAAATTTTTAGTTAATAAATTTGTATAAGAATAAAATATATTAGAGAAGATATAAAAAGAGGCTATTGAATTAATTGGACGATAAAGGGCAGTGAGAATTATAATTTTATATGAAGGGCATCAAGTGTCCCTTTTATGTTGACAACTAGGTCCTTATAGAGACAAACGCGAGAGAATTAGACCAACTCGAGAACTTGGGTTAATTTCCTCCTTGGCAAATGAAGCCTAATAAATTTTTTATTTCAAAAAACATCAGGAGGCGTTTAATTTAATGAAACTTTTATTTTAGGCCTATTTAATATTTAATAATAAAAAAATATTCACTCAAAATAATAAAAAGTAAATTTTGTATTCTTCTATTACGGTGGTTCATCAATTACTTAAGCACGATTCGGACTAGATAAAATTTTTTTGACCCGCAAATCTACAATTTTTACTTTCTCTTACCTTTATATGAAATATATAGAGAGAAAGTATTGGTTTCATGTCAAAAATTCAATGTCGAGATTTTGATGGATATACACGTTTTGAAGTCCCCTGAGTCTAAATAAAAAGTGGTTTTTCGAGACATGGTCTGTCTATTTGTGAACAAAGCTAGGAGCTAGAAAGTTGAATTTTATATTTAAGTTAGGCATCTGAGTTCAAAAAAGTGGTTTTCTCAACATGGACTGTCTGTGTTCAATTTAAAGCATGAAGGAATTGAGCTAGTAGGTTGAAATTTTATATATAGACACCCTCCTGAAGCGTGAAAATGAGCTTTTAAACAAAATCGGCTAAAAAGTACTAGTACTTTACTGAAGTACTTTTTCCACTTTTTTCGATTTTTTTAAAATTCGCTTCAACGATTTTGATTAAAATTCAAAAATCAATTATTTTTTAGATACTCTTTAAAATTTATATCGACGTTCTAATTAGTCAAGTGCCTAACTCCAATTTTGTTTATTTTTCAGGAGAGCCAAAAAACATTTCATTGTCAAAAAAAAACTAGTAGTGTGAGTTTGTAAAAAATTTTTTCGACGATAATTAAATAAAGTTTTTTCTATCACTTGCTGGCTGCCTAAATCTACCTAATCCCAATAATTACCACTCAGCCATCGAATTTCTTCTAATTAATAAAATTAAATTATCACTAACAAAGCTTAAATATATGAATTTTCAAAAAAATTCACAACACATAAAAAAATCCCATTTTCCTGGGTGGCTACAATTAATCAAGAATTATATAATTATTTAAATAACATAATTGAGTGATTCGGTTGTGTATTGTAAAAAAAAAAAAAAAAAATAAAACAATTAAATAATCATATAAGAAAAAGCATGTTGATGCTTTAATATTAACCCTAGAAGTTATCAAAATTAAGCTTAATATTTATAAATAGTCAAAAAATCCCATTATTCTGGGTGCCTACTATTTCATCAACATATAATCATAGAGGACAGATATATAAATTTATATGATGATGGAGTGATGGTTTAAATTATAACAATGGGGAAGAAAAGTTAAATTCAAATTAATGAGTCTCTTTAATAAATTTCACTTTAAAAAAGAACAAATAAGCTATTAATTAAATAATAAAATAAGATTGATAATAAAATAAAATATATACCAGTAAATTAAAAAAAAAAATTGTTTGAAAGCTCTCATGATAAAATCATTAGAAGCCTCAAAATATTATATTTAGTAATTAAATTATTAATAATGTTATTTTCGATAAATGCAAGCAAATATTTTTATGATCAGTGGTGAGTCAGTATCATTTCCCTACATTATAACAATTCCCTTGATAAAAAAATTTGTTAATTTAAGAAAATTGATTAGGTTTCTGTGAAGATGTGTTTGTATGTTTATAGCCCTAAATTAAAAAAATATATACGATCGTAAATCCATGGCATAATAAATCAGGAATTATATATAATTTTAAATGTGTACTAATTATTTAAATAATATAATTAAGGAATTCTGTTGTGAATTGTATGGAATGAATGTGTCTACTAACGAGTGCTGTCATTTATCAAAAATAACCTTATTAATAATTATATCTACCAATATATTTTATTAAAATATTAATATTTATTTATTTATAAATGCTACTCACACATTTGAGAAGAAAATTTCGATGAGAATATTGAAGGCAAGGAGAGAACACAACACAAAAAAAAATTAAACGTCAGAATATCACAAGACCAATTTCAACTTGAAGCAACGAGTATAGAAAAAGAGCAAAGAGTATCTATGAAGGCATAGAGATTAGAAAAGAGAAAAGAAGCTACATGAAGAGAGTAACTTTTTGAATCGGGAATTTTAAAATTAATAAAATTTAATTAAATAATTAAAATACCACTATTATAATAAATAATAAAAAAAAAAAAATGAAATATAAAATATATTTTTGAGGAATAGAATAAAATAATTCACAGTCAAGACTGTCTATGACTTGTTAAGTCCGAATCGAGGTATTTTGAATACTATTATCTTATTCAAATATATAGATCTCGAAAAATATTTAGCTAAAATAAACCTTTTCGAACTGAAAAATTTCAATTACGCTCTTACCCAGTTCAGGGCATAAGGAGAATGATATTTTTCAACAGAAAATACAAAAAAATGATTTTCGAAAAAAAAAGTGGAATTAGACACTTCTCTACAGAGATCCTCGATATTCTCATTTACCCCTTGAAATCTTTTGAAGACCACTTTACTCTTGTAATTCATTGGAAAAATAGGAGAAATGGTTTCCACCCAGATAGCACAGTACGTCTTATGTACGTACATAAGACGCACAGTTCGTCTTATGTACGTACATAAGAGGTACTGTGCTATCTGGGTATAGTAACAAAATAAAAATATTTTTCCATGATTATAAATTTTACATCTTGAATTCAAATGTATTGTCGGAAACTAAATATGTGTCGACACAAAAAAAATCTGGTGTGACAAGCTCCGAAGGTGTGCTGTGCGACTAGTCACGCCAGATTTTTTTTTCTTTAAACAATAAAATAAATTGGGCTGTTAAATTTTAACCTAGTTGTGTTGTATTCAAGTAGTCTATGGATTTAAATAAAAATTATTTATTTTTGCGATCTTTTGTCCCCGAAGTTTTGTTAGAACCGTCTTCAATTCAAACATTAATTATACATAAGTACCGAATCTATTTAATTTTTAATCCTGTATATAATTACTATTTCGGAAATTTGTTAAATTGGATGGGAAAATCATTAAATTCATATTCATGTGAAATTCGCTTTTTTAAACTTTAAAAAACTATTAGCGATAAGCATCCGAAACATCCCCAGGCTTCCACGGACCCCTGGTTGAGAAACGCTGCCTTAGATTTCAAGTGTCAAAATTTAAATCTTCAAATTTTTCTTAGCCAATAAAATAAATTTGTTTTTTATAATCCATTTAAAAATATTGGGCGGCGTTTATCTGGTAGTTTTTTTTTCTCTTCTTTTCTACCTGTTATTTACTCATTTGTCCTGATAAAAATCTGATTTATGTTCATCTGTGGGTGGAGATGAGAAGATAGCTGGCCAATAGCCAGCATCCTGATCCCTGGACCATTTCATCTGTTCGTAAGACGACAGCAAATGATCCTAGAGCCCTGAGTTGGTTCGTTGGGGTCGTTAAAATTTAACACCGTCGACAGCCTGCCTGCCGCCTTTACAAGCCGGCCATTCTTTCTTTATTAACCGACGTCGTATATACTTATAGATATCTGAAATAAAATAAAACTCGAGTTTATGGATCCGACGAGATCCTCTTCCATGCCTCCCTGCCCTCTCTCCTACCTACGCCTTTTTGCTCATCCTTTTCCCTATCTCGCAAAGACGTTTGGCGAATATGAAAACAGAGGAGGAAAAAAATATTGACGTCAAGTTATCTCCTATATTATAACCTAATAATATTTTGTCAAAGATTAACTAAATTCTCTTTATTAAAATAAAAGATTTAGTCATAAAATAGTTTCAAATTTATTATCACTCCCTAATTGCAAGAATCTGTTGATTTTTAATTAAGTGATTTATCCAAATTTTAACTGTAAACATTTCAAAATATATTACTTTCTCTTACCTATGTATATATGTAATATATATATAGAGAGAAAGTATTGGATTCATGTCAAAAATTCGATGTCGAGATTTTGATGGATCTTCACGTTTTGAGGTCCCCTGAATCCAAAAAGTGGTTTTCGCGACATGGTCTGTCTGTGTGTGTGTGTGTGTCTGTCTGTGTGTCTGTGAACAAAATATCTCAAGAACGAAAAGAGCTAGGAGGTTGAAATTTTATATTTAAGTTAGGCACCCTCTTGGTACGTGACACGAAGCTTTTGAACAAAATAGACCAAAGAGTACTAGTACTTTACTGATGCACTTTTTCAGTTTTTTTTTCTCAAAATTCGCTCCAACGATTTTTTTAAAATTCAAAAATCAATTATTTTTTTTTAGATTCTCTTTAAAATGTATATTCTCATTTTGTGATTGAAATCTTCTGAAGACCACTTTACTCTTGTACTCCATAGAAAAGATAGGAGAAATGGTTGCCATGGTAACAAAATATAAATATTTTTCCACACTTATAAATTTTACATCTTGAAAATCGAATGTACCCTACTGTCGGAAACTAAATACATGTCGACACAAAAAATCTGGTGTGACAAGCACAGTACACAACTTTCGATTACCGAAGGTAAGAGAAAGTTGTGTGCTGTGCGCCAGTCACACCAGATTTTTTTAAATTTCTTTTCTAAGGTCTTTTCGACATCGAAGGCCATTTTATATTTATTTCATGTGAATCGGAAGTATTTTTTACGATATGCAATTATATTTACTACCAATAGTCCTTTAATTTATTCAAAATTAATTACTGGTAGTGAACAGAGCAACCGAGAGAAGGAGGCTGCAGGGTATATACCCAGGCTTCAGATTCATCCCTAAATTCCTAATTATAAAAATAATATGAATGAAGTGATAGAGGATGGAGTCAATAATTGAGTATCTATTTAAAATTAATAATCAATACTCTATTGGAACGTTTCGGTATATTCAGCCTTCATGGCAGGATGGATCCTTGCCGAAACGTTCCAATAAAGTATGATTAATATTAATTTTAAATAGAGGCTCTTCATCCTCTTTCACTTCAAAAATATTATCTACACACCCACGATCTGCTATACAAATATATTTTATTATATTATATAACAGGGATGAAAAGGAATGTATCCAAATAGGGAGCCTCTATTAAATCAGACTCATTTTTTGCAAAACGTTTCGGCCAATTATATTATGCCATCTTCAGTTGAATAGGAGTTTTTTTAGCAAATTGAGTTGTAATCAAATGGTCTGTTCATAAGCCAGAATTATACAAAAGCGTATGTATAAAAATAACAATGCAAATGCATATGATGCAATTGTGAAAGGAATACTGAAGAAGAAAATCTTGGCTTATGAACAGGCCAATAACAACTCTATTTGCTAAAAAAAAAAACTGCTATGCAACTGAAGATGGCAGAGAATAAATGAAATTTTTGCTATCACGGTTATATTTGGCTGCTAGAAGTTTTGAAGTTGTTTTTTCGACTCCGCCTCAACGAAAAATAGTATTTATACAGCGGCGTAACTTTGAGGGCGGAGTTTTATCCCTAAGCGCATAAATTTATATTTTTGCATATACAGTCAGGGGTTTAGCAAGGTCATAGAATGAGTATAAGTGCAAAAGCTAGACAAATCGACAATTAAGTAAAATAAAAGAGTTTAATAATAATTAGAGGAGGCGATCAGCCGAGGGGATAAAGCAATTAAGCTTATAATCCTGAGTTGAAGATAACTCGAGTTCAAATCCACCTCATGGCAAAAAATTATCCAACTCTATTTTAGACGGGAACCCACCTCACTATTATTTCCATGAAAGTTGCTCATCAGAGTAACCAAAACATGTCAAGTCTGACACTAATGACAGAAGAGAAAGAATAATAATTAATTCAATAAATACTAGATGAATTTTTGTGCTATGAATTTGTTTAAAAATGAAGTTTACTTCCTTGTTTTGAAATGTTTTTTAAATCAACATGGATTTATTTTTTTATTTCCACCCTCTTATAATTTCTTTCCGTTTTTTTCTCGCCCTACCCTCACGAAGTTGATAAATGGAGGTGTTGATTATATAGAAGCAAGAAACAGTGATACAATTGCAATATTACCCATTAAATTTACAAGCACACGTCCTTATAAGATTCTTTTTTTTTATTTATTTATTTTTTACGATCATTTTATCAAGTAATGCAATCATATAAATTTCCAGCATAAAATGAACTTTGCGTGTCATAGCAAGGGAGGACAAACAATTTATTTTAATGGCGACGGCGGCAGTTTTTTCCGCTCGTAACGATTGATAGGCTATTGATAATAGTAAAGTCGTGACAGCTCTTCATTTAAACTTAAATACAGTAGTTTATTTATTTACTTTCCACTCAAATTAAACTTAACATCAAACTCGAATTAGCAAGTATAAATCTTTATAATCAGTTAAGTGAAGAGCCATTGTATTTGTCAGTAATATAAATTTTTTCAAAGCTACGACAAAAAAAAAATAATAAAAATGAAAAACTAATTAGAATATATGCGATTAAGACACCTGGAAGTTAGACAACGAAATATCATTAAAATCATTTTTTATTGCCTATTAAATAATTATATTTAAATTAAAAAAAATTTTAAATCAATGAAGTCAGTGGCTGTTTTTCTACAGACAGCAGGTGCAGCAAAAATAAAATCCTTTTTTTTTTAATACAATCCAACGAGACGTTTCAGGTGAATTTTATTTACCCATCTTCAGTCCTTCAAAATTGTTAAAGTCCCGGAGTTGGTCAATAGGGCAATACATGTAAATGTATTGGCCTATTGACCAACTCCGGGACTTTAACAATTTTGATGGACTGAAGAAGGGTAAATAAAATTCTCCCGAAACATCTAGTTGGATTGTAAAAAATCGTTTGGCTGCACCTGCTCCTTCTCCTGTCTTTAAAAATGTTTTGTCCATATTTATCCAAACATGTTTTTAATTGAAATGCCTGTCTTTCAACAATTAAGAAATGAAACACGAGTTGTCTAACTTCCAGGCGTTTTAGTCACTTCTCTAAGATACCTGGTAAGTAAATAACCGTCAAGAACCAAAGTGTTGCAAAGAGATCTTTATTTATCTCAACAGAAATGAATTAAGGTTAATTAGTGATCTTCTAATAGGACACTGTCCTTTAAAATATAATTTAATTAGTGATGCTGATGTTGTTTCAGCAATATGACAAAAGAAACGGCGAAACATTTCATGTGCGAATGCGTTGCACTAACCCGGCAAGGCAAATTTCCGGGTGAGAAGAAATAGCAAAAGCTTCTTTCTCTAGGGAATATAATGGACTAATGAAAATTAATTCCCTGTTTGCCTATATCTTAGATAATAGGATTTGTTTCGGAGCGTCCGTTATTTTTAAAAAGGAACATTTTTTTAATCCGATCATGCACTTGTGCGCACATAGGGCTTATTTATTTTTTGTGCTCATATTCGCTATTTTTCTTTATTCCCCTTTAGATATTTTGTGACCTTTCAAAGGGTTCGCCCCAGAGAAGCATTCATTTCTTGCATGATTTACAATTTATTTCGGTTTTATGAAATTAGTAAAATACAAGAATACCTGTTCTCGTTTTTAGGGATGAACTTTTTTTTATTATAATTTTAAGAAATGCAAATTAGGAGGAGTCGTAAGAAGTTGACTGGATTTTCCGGGACGGTTGGGCCCGTTCCCAGCATCGGCCCTTTGGCCCGAAAGGTTGTTTGAGTGGTGGTGTTGGTTGGGTCAACGGGTGGGTGATCCGGCCTTTGAACCCCTCATAAGGGCCAAGTTAACGGGCCAAAGGGCATTAAAGGCCACAAACGGCCAATCGACTACTTACAAGTGAGAGATAGAGGAGCTTCTCGCCAGATCGACAGATTGATTTTCATTTAAAAACCCTTTCGATTTAATGGCGAGTGAAAGAAGCCAGCAATTTTTTTTTTCCTTTATAACGTATTTCAAAATTATCATAGATTTTACAAGTGCTAAACTGGTGATAGGAAACAAACAAGTCATTTAGTCTTTTTTTTAATGTAAAAATATTTTGAAATGCTAGTGTAGCAAAGGACTTGCCAGAATTAAAACTAACTCATAATCGTATGGTTTGTTCTCTGCTCATGGCGTTCTCTTATTTAGGCTTGGATTGATTTCCATTTTAATAAAAGACTATTATCTATATAATATCACACAAAAGTCAAAGGAATGAACTTTTTTTTTATTATAATTTAAAAAAAAATGTTAAGAAATGCAAATTAGGAGTCGTAACGCATCAACTCTAAAATTACTAAATAGAGTTTTTTTAAATAGTATAAAATTTTCGGGGGTGATTTGAAATTTCAAATTATGGACAGGAAACCCCCCCCTTTTAAGAGCCTCACAAATTCAGAATTTTCCTATTGGAAAGCATTGTGTTCTTTCTCTTGAGAGTATTATAATAAACTAGCCGCATCGCCCACCTTTGGCGGGCTTCGCGTCTAGCCAGGGGGACTACGCCCACAAAAAGAATTTCACTTTTTTATGATAAAAAAAAAATTTAATTCGAAAGATTTTTGAAACGATCAATAAAATTATTGATTTTTGTAACTAAGTTTGTTGAAAATCAAATTTTTGTCTATTATTAGGAGAATTTTTAATTATAGACCACATTTTTGTATTAAATAATTATTAAAAATATATAAATACTGTAATACTTTGTCTATTATTTTGTATAGTATTATAGAAATAAGAACGTTTAACCTCATTTTATTTGCAAATATCCTAAGTGAAGTTGTTGAAATTTAACAATAGGGCGTCCATAATTCCATTCTAGTAATAAAATATGATTTTCAAACCTTTATTCTCACAATTATATAGTCATTAAGACCAAACAAATATAGACTTAAGTAATTTTAAATTAATGTGAAAATTTTACTGACGATCGAAACAAACATGGAGAAGAGGACCTCGTTAAAATTATCTAATTATTAAATCATACAAAATTTTGTAAATTTAAGTCTACCTCCTTCTAATCAGATAATCCTCTCTACCAAGTTAGCATACGCCATGGTTACGCCCATCAAAAGAAAAAAAAAACTTTCAGGCCTAAAAAGCCTACCCAAATTAAAAGTCAAGAGGGTATAAATTATTTAGCGTAAATAGAGAAAAATGAGTTGTTTTTAAACAAAAAAAAAAGCCTCTTAATTATATTATAAATCTCTTTGAATGAAGATGAATTAAGTTATTATTTTAAATTTTAATATAAATATAGGGGGATGAAGTAATTAAAAGGTAAAAGAGTTATTTAGAAGTTTATTAATTTATAAAACAAAAATAAAAATAAAAAGGAGTAAAAAAAAAAAAATGAATGAAGTGAAAATTTACCACGATATAAATTTTTCTCTTTTTTTTTTAAGTTAATTTTTGGATGAGGACATAAAACATTTTGAAACCATCAATGTTATATATATATATTTTTTTTTTTTTGAAACTTAAGTCAGATGAGAGAATTTTTTTTACTATGTAGCTTGGTTTATTACGTAGAAAAGATGGAGAACTGAGAAGGAACAAACACAAACAGAAACACCTTCGACAAAGCAAATAAAGCCTTTATGGAATCGAAGCTATCTCTGGAATAAGTTCAGCTTTATCTAGCATTTCTATAGGGTGTTCCAAAGTAAAATTTAATTCTCAAAAATATATTTAGTTAAACTTATTCTGATTGCTCTTCCATCAATCCAGCCTTAACTAGTTAGAAGCCATACTTAGGGATGGAAAACATGAAATAAAAATTTTAGTAGATAAAAAAATTTAGGGGAGAATTATTAAGATGAGATCAAAAAGGTGGACCAGACCGGAAAGAGAACAAACGCCATAAAATCTCTCTTAAAAAGCTAGGTCAAGTAGTTCTGAAGGTAGGCTTCAAAAAAAGACATCGATACGAAATCTTCTTTAATAGGCTTATATACGTAATTTGTATTCTGTAGCCTATTATTGACAAAATAAGCTTCAGCAGCCAAAAACTTCAAATCTAAATTACCAAAAAAAAAAAAAAGAAGTAAGACTACTGGTTCAAGTTTCTAAGAGAATAAATATTGAATTAACAAATAGATCAAAACAAATTCTTATTATTCTAGTAGGAAATGGAAAGTATAGAAAGATTAGAAGCAGTTTTTAAGAAAAGTTTCATTATTTTATTTTTAAATATCTAGGCCGATATGAGAAGGCGATTGCCGAGGAGATAAAGCTTATAATCCAGAGTTGAAGACAACTTGAGTTCAAATCCACCTCATGGTAAAAAATTATCCAACTCTATTTGAGATGCTCCCTCCTGAGGAAGGAAACGGAAACCCACCTCAGTCCCTTCATTTTTCCCATGAATATTACCCTTCAGAGTAACCAAAACGTGTCAGGTCACACACTAATGACTGAAGAGAGACCGATATGACCAGGAACAGTGAGCGCCACAATTAAGTCCCCACCTGATAGCTAGAGCCTTAAGAATATGGTATACTATGTGGTGAAATAATTTTAAATTTGAAAAGGTAAAATAAAATCATCTATACTAGATTTTACGTATTAATAAAAAAAAATATGAGAGAATACAAATAAATCCCCATTGGATTTTGATTTGCTTTCAAAGGCCTTTTTATCATTTATATAAGTATTAATGTCCGTATATAATCTAAAATATGTTTTATATCATGACGTAAAAAGTTCGGACTATTAACACCAAATAACAAATTTATGGGGCTGAAGAAATTGGTTTAAGTTTACTAAAAAAAAAAATAGAATGTCAAGTTTTCTCATATAAAGTTTCTAAAAAGTTTCAAAGAATAAATAAAAATTTTTTTTCCTTTTTTGAGTTACTTATAAGGGGATAAACAAGCAAATCGCTTAATTTGTACTTGAAAAGTTTTTCTCTAAGAGGTTAATAAATATAAGATATAAAAGTAAAAAAAAAAAAATAATAATAATAAAGAATATTAATATGCAAATGAAAAATTTTCAGAAATGTCCTAATTTGAGAATAAGATCTTTAAATTAGAAATATAATTTTTATACTTATAAGGGGATAAACAAGCAAATCGCTTAATTTGTACTTGAAAAGTTTTTCTCTAAGAGGTTAATAAATATAAGATATAAAAGTAAAAAAAAAATAATAATAATAATAAAGAATATTAATATGCAAATGAAAAATTTTCCGAAATGTCCTAATTTGAGAATAAGATCTTTAAATTAGAAATATAATTTTTATTCCTATCCCCAGATGTTGAGGTCAGTATTTCTGTAACGAGTTGTTGAAAAAAGTACGTCGTAGGCGTAAGGATACGCCGCAAACGGGGTGTATTTCGAAACTCAGTGGGTTAGCTTTAGAAGAGAGCCAATTTTCAGAAAATCCAAAAAAAATGAAGCTTTGCTAAAAAAACTTTCAAATGATTCACACGGACGGGGAAAAAATTTTGCGAGGACGGCAAAAATTTTTTGTACCCCTAAAAAAAAGGTAAAAGGTAAAATGATTTTCACGCAAAGGGAAAAAAATTTCCCGCAGTGCAGAAAAATATCGCTGAGCGGAAAAAACTTCCCTAAAGGCGGCAAAAATTTTGTCCTCCAAAAAAAAAAAAAAAAAAAAAAAAAACGATTTTCATGGAAGTGAAAAATTTTCCGTAGGGCGAAAAAAATTTTCTTGAGGGCGGCAAAAATTTCGTTTTGCTAGGAAAAAAAAGGAAGGGTGCCCGTAGTGTGTAATGTTATTACCAAAGGTGCTTTGGGGGTGCCGTGGACTTCAAAAGGTTGGGAAACACTGGTCTAGATTTTTTGCGAAAAAATAAATTAAAGAAAAAATAAATTCGACTAAAATATCAAATTGCAAATAAATATATTTGTCGACGAGTTAACTATCCAAGGGAGGGAAATAATTAACAAAATCATTAGATAAATCCTATCATCAAACAAATCAACAAAAGTTCTGAAATTTATGAAGAATTCAGAATCAAAATAAAAAACACTTATTTTCACTACCTCTTTCAGAGGTAAAATGCGTTTTACGAATAAATAAAATTATACTAATAAATATTTGATTATAGATTAGGCCTATATATTAATACTATTTATATTATTTTTCAAAAATAGTATTTAATTAAATATTATGTAATCGGATGAATAAATATTATTTTTTTAATAATTATTATAATGAAAACAATTATATTTCATTTAATCTTTTTTAAACATTACTATAATCTGTTTATCTCCGAACACAGATATGATCCTCGCTATTTATTATTAAAAATGTTTACAATTGCTTTCCCCTCTACTAGGCGATTTATAAAATTCTTTTAAAATTTATGCTAAATGGTTAAATTGAACGTCTTAGAGTGAAAAAATATTCACACTTTATACATTTTCTACATTCTATTTGTTATCCCTTAAAATTGGATTTTTCTAAAGAGGCATAATGACAAATTTTTACAAGAAATGGTAGCGTTGATAACGTTTTTAAACATCCTATATATTTCTTTAATAGTGCGAAGGAGCACAGACTCCCTCTAAGCTGCATCGCTCCCCTTTTAGTTTTCTAAGCAACCTAAAGATAAACTCGACTCGCCCTTAGCGGATATTGCGCCCCTTTTATTCGTCTTATTTTAACGTGGCGAAATTAACCAAAAGGCTTGCGGTTTCTGTTATTATTCCCCTTGGATACATAGACGCTTGTTTTAACAGTTAATAAGATTAAATTTGCGATCTAATAAATATTAAAAGAAACGGAAACTGCTTTGAGAGTTATTTGTTCTATTCAGAAGCAAAACAATGAGTTAAATGGATTTTTGTAGAAGATCGATTATCTTTTGAACTAAAAGATAAGATTATTAATTACCTCGCTAGGGCAGATGGGATGGGGTTAAATTAAAATATTAATAATATTAACAGAAGGAAAGAAAAATTGTCTTCGCCGGGAGTTGAACCGTGTGCTTCTGTGTTAAAACCCCGGGATTCCCCTCCTAAAATGAATGCTAGTATGTCTACTTCATTGATAATGAATGCACAGTTATTCCTCTATTATATTTTATAATTTCAATTGTGTAATTTATAATTGATCCGATGATTTTATTTTAATTATCATATCCTCTTGTTTTATTATCTTTCATCAAAATATTATAATGTAACTAAATATATCCTCCCAAAAATTATCTATAATAAATTGAATAAAAATCAATAGAATCATTAATTGTTAAATTAATAAATACTTCCATTTCCTTCCCAACTTACTAACGATTTAATACGGCAACTTTCTTCTTCTTTTTTTCTCCTATTCTTTCTTAAATCTAACCAACTAATCATTCGTTTTTTTTTTTCTTTATTTCCAATTGAATCTTTTTCCATTAACGTAATCCATGGCCAAAAAGTCTTATCTTTGTGAACATTAAAAGGAACAACAACAAAAAAGACGAGAAAAACATCCAAGTCTTCTTTTTTAAAAAAAGAATTTAAGACCCACCTTTCTTCCGAATTTCTTTCAAAGAATTTATTTTATACCTAAACTAGCCTGGGTAGGGGCTTCGCAACGCCACTGGAAATATTTAGTTAAATTATAATTTTGATGAAAGATAATAAAACAAGAGGATATGATAATTAAAATAAAATCAATAAATAAATTAAATATTTAACCAGCACGCTAACCACTACACCAAGCCCGAGGGCATTTTAAGTAATTATAAGAAACATGTATTCTACATTATTCAAAATTTATTCATTTGCCCCTCGTTCACGAAAAAAAAATTTCTGCTGCGGACATGAATGATACAACAACTGGACGATGTTATGCATGAAGGAACCAAGTGCTATTAACCCAAATCTGAGATAAGGGGCATTTTATTTGTACGCTTGTGAACAAAACCAATGGAAATGACTTTTTTTTTGTTTTATACAAAAAAAAAAGTGCACAGAGTAATAATGTAGTGATTTAAATAAAGAGGTAGATCTTTTTTTTCACTACAAGAAGGCGGCTTTTAATTCAATTTCGATAATAATGGCGCTCGCTTGATTCCTTCATGCATAACATCGTCCAACTAACCAAACTTTCTTTTATAATATATATACAAATCTGCAATTTTTTTTCAAGATGAGAAGGGTTTAAACTAAGAGAACTATATGTATAAGAGAAAATAAAAAATAAAAGCAACTAAAATAAATTAAGCACAGAAATATGAATATTTAATTCCTTTGTCGAATCGTTGATGCAGAGAAATGAATTAATATCAACTTTAGTTGAAAAGCAAATTTAAGTCATGTTTCTAAACAGATATATGAATAAAGAGTTATTAATGTATGATTAAAAGATCAAACACAGCAGTGAGTATAGGCATGGATGACGGCACAATCTCACCCCCCCACCCCCGTCCTCCCCATTTTGCCTTTTAGGGGTATACACAGAAAGCAGGCAACGATCCGAGGAATCTCTACTAGTTGCCAGGCTTTGACATACATATAGCAGAGATATCATTCGAATAGATTAAACTTTGCATCTGCATATTAGCTCGAGCTTTTAGTCATGGCCAGAAAGGATTCATCAGTGCTTTGAGTAGTCATTAACTTTCTTTCTCCTTTGAAAAGAAATTAATCAAACGGGATGTAAAAAAAAAAAAAAAAAAATGTTAACACGGCAAAAAAACTTTCAAATAATTAAATTAAATAAAAAAATATGGTGTGACTGGTCGCACAGCACACAACTTGCTCTTAACTTCGGAAATCGAAAGTTGTGTTCTGAGCTTGTTACACCAGATTTTATATTTAGTTTCCGCCGATATATTAAAATTCAAGATGGAAAATTTATAAATATAGAAAAATATTTATATTTTTTTACCAATGGCAACCATTTCTTCTTTTATATGAAGAACAAAAGTAAAGTGGTCTTTGAACAATTTTGAGAGCAAAATGAGAATATACATTTTAAAGAGCATCTAAAAAATAATTTTAATCAAAATCGTTAGAGCGAATTTTGAGAAAATCGAAACAAACTTAAAAAGTACATCAGTGAAGCAAGGGCGGATCCAGAGGGGTTTCTCGGGGGGGGGGGGGGGGTAATCTGGTGTGACTCGTCGCACAGCACACTATTTTTTCTTAATTTCGGCAATTTAAAGGCGCATTCTGTACTTGTTGGCCAGAATATAAATACAAATCAAATTTTTAAGTATTAATTTTTAAAATTTTACATTAAAAATACATTTTTTTTTTTTTCGAAAAAAGGCATTTTTTCAAATCTCGGGGGGGGGGGGGGGGTAATTACCCCCTTTACTCCCCCCCCCCCCTTGTATCCGCCCTTGCAGTAAAGTAGTGGTTTTTAGCCGATTTTGTTTAAAAGCTTATTTTCACCCCTTGGGGAAGGGGTGCCTAACTTAAATATAAAATTTCAGCCTCGTAGCTCTTATCGTTGTTGAGATATTTTGTTCACAGACACACAGACCGACACAGACATAGTCTGTTAGACATAGTATAGTCTTGGATGCAGACAACATTGAATGAATAATCTACTTACAATTTTACTACAATCATTTAGTTACTGTTTATAAAATAAAAAAAAAGCCAACGGAGCTTGAAGTAGTAGGTAGCGTGCCTACCTTCTATACCGAACGTCGCGGGTTCGGAACCCAGGCAGTTCGATTATTTTATTTAAGACATTTGGATACCAAATGACTTAAATAAAAAAATGCCTGGACCCCCAATTAATATATTAAACATACTGAGTATCGTTAAATGTCTTAAATGGTCTTAGTTGCCGAAAAGACTGTGTGAATGTGAGTGTGAATGAGAAAAAAGTGTGAATGTTTAAAAAAAAAAAATAAATAAATAAAAAAAAATTTACAAACGAAAGTTTTTGTTTTTGGCACTGTGGAAGGGAGTTAAAAAAAATCAAATTGATACAATAAATGGACGGATGTAGTAATTTTTTATCTCTCATATAAAAACAACAATCGAAAAGATTATTCGAAATCGGAGGGCTTTTCTATTACTCATTTTATAGATTAACACCAGCTTTTTCTTTGTAAGCACTAGCCCCCGTGTGTCTATTTAACAGGTATAAGTAATCAAGTACTATTTATGAATTGTTCTTATCATTAGAAAATTAACTGTGAATAATTTACTTTATTTTATAATTATAATGCCAGCCTCTAATGAAATAGTTTTTATTTTATTTTCAGTTATAAATAAACAGAAGCGTTAAAAAAATAAAAATGAAAGATAAATTATTATTCCAAAATTCAACTTCAAGTTTAACGATATATATTTTGACAACTGTGATATATTTTTTGTTTGTTTATTTAAAAAAAAAAATGCAAATTTATTTTTGTGACGATTTTCATTTCACTTCTATCCGATGGTTTATTGCTAATTGGATGAGATAAGAATTAAAAGATGTATTTTATTTCACCCAATTTTTTTCCCTCTTTTATTTGCTATGGATGAGGATGATCCGGTAAAATCTGCTAAATGGCAAAAGAGAGGGGATGGGGGGTTGAAACATTGCGTGAAAGGAATTTGGCCAATTTTCCGGAACGTCAAGACGAAAAGAGAGAGAGAGAAGATGAGAAAAGCGGAAACAAGAGAAGATGAAGAGAATTTCTCCCTTCTTTAGTGTGGTCGGTTGGTTTATACCAAGACCACAAAACCACAAAAGCTGTTCTAAAACCCTTCCTACCCACCCACAAGCCGGGTGTGTTTCTGGTCTGTGTGTGTGTGAGAAGAGTAACAACATGACGGACATTCATGTCAAACTGCCAGTGAGTCAATCAAATCGATTTCGATATGCAATCAGTGTGTTGTAGTGTGTGATATATGCATTACACATCCACACATATTATTATTACACACTATACATATAAATAGATTCGTTTGGGAATTTATTTTAATTTCATCACCCGAATGTTTATATTCGTCTCGATAATTATTTGATGGAAGCTCAAAAGAGATAAATTTTTTTTTTTTTTAATATTATAGTTGTCAAGTAGATTCTCATTTGACATAAATTATTACGCACAGTCTAACTAATTCTTGCTGGAAGTTGGGATCGTCTTTTTGTCAAGCTCTTGTAATGATAATCATTCTTATTCTAATTAGTTTTAACAAAGTTTGGCAAAGAGCGAATGTAACAAAATTTATATTACTAGTCGCACAATTTCAGTCTCTCTCTCACAGTGTGGTTATTCTTAAAAGAAATATAATTATATCTAGGGACCTATAGGTAGTCTATATAAATTAAAACTCATTGATTTATATCAGGAACAGTGAAATAATTTTTTATTCTGAATCGAAAAATATTAATACTAAAATCGAAAAATAATAATTGAGCTGATAAGAACAGATTCAGGTCTGCCCGCACCGCGGGATTAAGGCGAAGAAAGAAAAACAGATTCAAGTGGGTGAAGATTCCCCCCCCCCGAATGGAAGCGATATAAATAAAAAATAAAATTATTTAAGAGAATTTTAAAATTTTCTTTTTCAATAATTGATAGATTCGCCTTTTAGAATAAAAGCAGGCAACCAGTACAACAGGTAGGCGTTATTACTTTTTTTTTCAAAAATATTTGAGACGCAATTATTTATTCTCCATATGTTGCAACTCATCCCAATACTTTTTTTTTCTTTATTCTAACGTTATTTAGAGTTGAAAAAAAAATTAAATATTTAAAGTTCTTTTTTAAAAATTACCACCACCAATCAACTCTAACCAACCCAGAATAAATATATTTGCAAAACTTGTTTTTTTATTTGGGTTAATTACAACAGAAAGAAATTAGTAAAAATTATTTAGGATACTGTATGTGAGGTTTCACTAAGTTGTAAATGAAAGAAATATTGAATTTCTAACTCGATATATTTCGGGCTATTAAGCCATCTTCAGGAGTGCATACATGTATGCCCGAAATATATCGAGTTAGAAATTCAATATTTCTTTCATTTACAACTTAGTGAAACCTCACATATCCTAAATAATTTTTACTTATAAATATGTTTCACGGAAAACCTACACCACTTTTCCTCCAAACTAGAAAGAAATTAATTTCAATTTTTCAACCCCTAATAACCTTTTATTTAATAAATAAAATATCTGATAAGATAGACTTGTTATCTTATATCAAATTCTCTTCCACAAATGTTAATGAATTTAGTTAAGAGATGGGCGCAAACGTTTTAGCTACGTATTATGACCAAAAGATCCAAGGGTGTGGGGAGGAGAGTCCTTCATGATATTTTCCCTTTATTACTGTTCATTTATAATAGTGCAGAAAAGTAATATGATTGAATCATCAAAAAATGATATAAAAAAGAAAATATTCAAAGAATTTATTTTATAAGCAAACAGGATTTTGGAAAGAAACCAATTTCAAGATAAGCAACAGCTATTTTTTTTTTAATACCAATAAAGAAGAAGAAGCAAGGTATCAAAAATTGAATTTTTATTTTTATAAACTGCAAAGAAGGTTTTTGTTTTTGTTGCAAGTAGCAATGTCATGCTAATCAGCAACAAAGCCCATACCTTGTACCATATAAATTAGATTGTTAGAGGCTGTTTTAAGATTGTCTGGTGGTTTTAGACATCCGGGACTCCAGCCTTGGCAACCCTTGATATTTTATTCAGGCGATGGCTCAGAGGGTCCTGAGGGAGCCACGCTAAAAGGGATCAGAAGGGCCTCCATGGTAAACCAATCCCCGGGATCCAAGGGACTGTCAAGGAGGCATATCAAATCCCACGACAAACAAGCTCTTCTATCTATCGATACTGGAAAATTTCTGTTGAGGAATATTATTTCTGAGGGTGGTGATATATTGTCCGGGACAAAAATAATGACACTTAGGCTCAATAAATAACTATATACATTTTGGAATCTAAATAAAAGATCTTCGGATGTTTCAGGACAATCATTCACAATCTAACTCACATAGTCTATGAAATTCTCCTAATGTACGATATTTATTGACGTTTGTGGGAGGCACGAACATTAACGGTCTGTCTTGTGAAAGGGTGGAGTTTAGCTCTCGAAACGTAGTCAGAATCAAATATCGGATTGTCTTTTACCTATTTCAACTCGTCAACCTGCTTTCATATTTTTTGCTAAATAAATTTTAATAGTAATTCTATTATTAGAATTACAGGTGAGCTCTTGTT
Source organism: Euborellia annulipes (assembly GCA_023213315.1). Classification (NCBI taxonomy): domain Eukaryota; kingdom Metazoa; phylum Arthropoda; class Insecta; order Dermaptera; family Anisolabididae; genus Euborellia; species Euborellia annulipes. The sequence continues at coordinate 130,469 of JAKCPI010004364.1, read as the reverse complement.
TTGTCAACCATATAAAATATTGATTTATTTTAAATTCATCCTATCCTCTAGCAAATATTTAATCTCTTTTTAATTTTCATTCTATATATGATTATTTTGTGTTTATTATATTATACAAAACTCGCCAAAAAAAAAAAAAAAAATAGCGCGATATTTAAAAAAAAAAATACTATTACTATTTAGGCCTACAAATTTAGCAGGATAAATAATTTTTATTTTTTTATTATAGCTACCTAGGGTTCGGTCGACAGAAAACCATTTTATGTTCTTTGATAAACATTTCAAAAAAAAATTAGGTGTTAGCTGTGTCTTCTACACAGCCGGTGGCTTTTTAACGTGACAACGTCTTTTGCTTGACTTCAAAAAATTTTTTTCTCTTACCTATATTGAAATATAAAGAGAGAAAGTATTGTTTTTTTTTTACTAGTAGTTTGTTTTCATAAAAAAACATGTTCAAACATTTTCATTGAAACAATATATGACAGGTGTGGCCAAACTTTTATCCATTAAGGGCGACATATGCTTAAAAAATGAGGTTTTTCGAGAAAAAAACCAATTTTGGAGTTAATTACTCGGGATTTTTTTTATTTATTCTATTAGAGGTTTTCTTTCTGCACCAAATGACATCCCATTTAGTCTGATCTGATTAGCCGTTCGGAATCTACAGGGGTTTAAAATTTCGAAAAACGAAATCCCGCCGAGTGCTCTCATGCGGTAAAATGACTTCATATCAAAAAAATGAAAAAATAACCTCTGGGTATTGAACCACTCTTTCTAAAACTATATTTAGATTTAATGTAGCTTTTATGGTCAAGTCGCTATGCGTTGCACAAGTAGGGCTATTTTTCGATATTTTTTTGTCTAAAAAATGAGGTTTTTCGAGAAAAAAACAATTTTTGAGTTAATTACTCGGGATTTTTTTATTTATTCTATTAGAGGTTTTCTTTCTGCACCAAATGACATTCCATTTAGTCTGATCTGATTAGCCGTTCAGAATCTACAGGAGTTTAAACTTTCAAATTAGAATTTACCGCAGCGCGGTAAAATAAAATGATAGGAAAAAATAAATGGTGAATTCTTTAGCTGAAAACTCATTCTTTCTAACCGTATATTTCCCATAATTATACCTCTTAAGACAGAGGAGTTATTCAAGCCAATAAACTTTTTCGTGCATGCCCCTCTAACATGCCACTATAGACACATGATTTGTAAGACGTTGTCACGTCAAAATTCATTACGTAGATCTATTAAAGAACATAAGAGGATTTTCTGTTGACCGAACCCTAGGTAGCTATATTTTTATTTTTGTCTTGAAAATATATTTGTACTGTACCTCTTGATGTTATGTCTTTTATATACCCTATTACACCCATAAAGATGGTCGCATAGTCGACCGAAAAGTCGCTCTAGGCTCGAATATAATAAAAAAAATAAACATAGCTTTTATTTATCCTGCTACATTTTGATTCAGCTATTCAACTCTCGCTAACATATTTACATATTGTATAATTAAAATAATATCAATCAAAACTTAAGTGATTTAATTGAAAATTTTTCTTTCCTATTTATAAAAAAAAATTGATTCAATGAATGATAAATAAGAAAAATAAAAATAATGAAATAAACACAAGAGAAAATACATGGGGTCCACTTAATAGTGGTGCTCTCTGTACTTCCGGACAAAGTTCAATCGATTTCAATAAATATTCAATTTCAGAAGACTGAATATTTAAATTATTTTGTCCAAAGGTAATATTTTCGTTTCATTATAAAATGAACGACAAAAGGAATCACAATACTACTCTACATAATCCTCAAATTGGAATAGTCTTTTAAAAACAAATTTCAAAAAAAAATAAAGAAAAAGGGAAATACCCTAAATTTCAATTTAATTGTTAACTACTTTTTCTTATCGATGAGTATGGAAGAAAGAGCAAACTCTAAACTTGAAAAGAAACGATGATAATTCTGGTCCTTAAAGATTAATCAAGAAACGATGATATTGCAGAATCGCCTATCCCATAATAATTTTAGGTAACAAATGTATTATTATTTTTTTAAATTTATTGAAGGTCTTTTTCGACATCTAAGCCAGTGGTTTCCAAACTTTATGTTAACACGCCTCCCTTAAAAATAGTTAATCTCATGACGCCTCCCCTCCCCCCATTTTAATAAATAATACCCAACAACAATAATTTTTAATGCTAAAAAATATAAATTTATATAAAAGTATTTTTTTTATTTATTCTTATTTATATTTTAATTAAAATTAGCAATCATTTGGAATATCTTACTTTTCTACCTAATGAAAAAAATTCCTACAAAATTCTGCAAGGGATTCGATGGTTACCTAAGTTACTCAGTGTTATTATTATCTGTTAATGAGAGTTACGAAATCTTCAAAAATTAATTCCGCCCCCAGTAATAAGAAATTTTAGAATGACATTAAAATGTTTCTATCCTACTATACTATTTGCTAAATATTGAATATAAATTTTAACTCAAACGGAATGCACTCATTTTTTAGTAAAAGTATTAAAAAACATTAATATCTTTATGCATTATAGGGGATGGGGCATTAATCCCCCCTGGTGAATGCCTGCCCCCCCCCCCCCTTTAAGGAAATGCGAGCCTTCACCGCGAAATTACTCGCAAAATAATTTGAATACATTTATAAATAATTATTTTTATTTTAAAAATATTTTATTAGAATTTTTGACATGATCGCAATACTTTCTCTCTCTATATATTTCATATATATGCTAAGAGAAAGTAATAATGGTGATTTAAGAAAAAATAAAAAAAAATGCCCTCAGTCTTGGTGCAGTTGGTAGCGTGCCTACTTTCTATAACGAACGTTGCGGGTTCGGAACCCTGGCAGTCTGAAATGGATACCAAATGGCCTAAATAGAAATGCCTGGACCTCCAATGTGTATATTATTAATTAATAACGGTTATCGTAAAAAGTCTTAAATGGCCTGAGTTGTTGAAAATAATGTGTGAGTATGAGTGTTGAGTGTGAATGAGAAAAAAGTGTGAGTGTTTAAAAACAATAAAAATCTCGACATCGAATTTTTGACATGAATCCAATACTTTCTCTCTATATATATTTACATATATACATAGGTAGAGAAAGTAATAAAGGACATTTTTTTTGCACGATTGTAAAAAACTAATTTTTTTCAATGACACCTACACTCTCCCTCCCCCTTTCAACAGCTTATATTCTCCCTCTACCCTTAGTGAAATACAAAATATTTAATTTCATATTCAATCGTTTTTCGCAGTCAAATTATTTGTTTCTATCATTTTTTTTTTCAACGATAAAATGCATAATAATTACCTTTAATAAGACGCTCAAGAGGGTGTGCTGGTTGACGGGGTGGTCAGGGTGGGTTACACTATATTAATTATTCACTTTGATTCATTTGAAACACAACTTGATAAGAGAGCAAGTAGCAGGCGCGCCTGTCGTCAGGCCACACACTGGACTGAACGAGAATCTCGACTCTCTCTCTCTGTTTGTTTAGGAAAAAAACAGATGAAAATAACAATTCCCTTTTTATTAAAAGTAAAAAAATACCTTTTGCTCTAATCTAACTTTATTTATAACTGGAAAAGAATGTCAACAAGTGATTTGGAATATTCCAAGGCCTTTCTTAAATAATCAACCCTTCATCCCCCCACCCCCTAATCAAATAATAATCAACGCTATTTTTTGAATGTTTTCTATTTATTTGGCTTCGATTTAGTTATAAAAACATTTTTTTTTCAATTTTTCACCCCCTTATCCAATCCTAATAAATAAAATAATTAACAATGCTATCGCCTTCGGCGAGCTTTGCGTCTAGTCAGAAAGAAATTAAAACCCTGAAAAACTTCCCTGAATCCGCCTTTGGGTTTTACACATAGTATAATTTTCTAGAATGAGTCTTACTTTAGGCCAGTGGTTTCTAAACTTTATGTTACAACGCCTCCGTTAAAAAATTTTATTTATTTATTTATTCATATATATTATTTTAATTAAGGAAAACCTCCGTCCCAGAACCTTGTAAATTTTATTATTTTATCATTTGGAAAATTGGTCCTGGTGGCCAATATTCGCGCCTCCCCTTAGACTAGTACGCGCCTCCCTAGGGAGGCGCGCCTCACAGTTTGGAAAACGCTGATCTAAGCCCATTTAGACCTCATCCCTATTTATTTAAAATGATTAGTAGCCTATTCAAATGAAATAAATTTTACTCGCTTGGGACGGGAAGCGAACCCGGAAACCTAGGCACGAGAAGCTATGTCTTCTCTCTGAGCAACGAATGCCGAGCATGTAAAAAATTTAATAGCTGAATTTTTTTTTTCTTGCTCTCTGCATAAAATATAAGAGGGAAAAAAGAAATATAGGTGATAATGTAAAAATAAATAAGAGTATAACATTTATTTTTGTTGATACCTGTTGATACTTAAGAGTCAACTCTAACTTATTTTTTTTTAAGTATTCTGTAATACAAGACAAGGATCAGATATTTCATTTGTTGGCCCCCTTTTTTTTTGTTGTTGTTATCATTTAATAGAAACGACAATCAATCAATAAAAGACGATGGACGAGGCAAAAATAAATAAATAAAAAAAAAAAATCGACCAGCCAAGGCGCTTAACACCAACCAAGCGATAAAAAACGACGATGCGTGTAAAGAGGGATAGAAGAGAGCGAAAAAAAAAAAATAAAACCGTAAAAAGAGATGGTGAACTCAAGTGACAGATTGCCAGACGTTGGCCGGAAAGAGTGCCAAGGAAAGAATTTCGCGGCGTTGAAAGTTGCATCCATCTCACCCCATCAGGAAAAAAAGAGCGAGCTCTTTTTTTTTAACTCTCGTCTTTCTCTCTTTTCTAACCCATACGACTCTATCTCTCTTTATTTTTGATCTCACTCCTTGTTCTTTTTTATTTTTTTCCCCCATTTTCTCTCTCTTTCTCTCACTCCCTCTCAGCAATGATTAACTTTTCAACGGGCGCGTAAAATTCCGCGCTTTTGTTATATCACACAAAAAGTCAAAGAAATAACTTCTCACCCTTTCTATTTTTTTTTCCTCTTTTTTTTAGATAAGATGGTAAAAATATGTCATAATTGTAGACAGAGTATAGAGATATTTAAATAATATTATAATAATGAATATATTCAACCTGCAGCATCATCTTTACATAAGTCGTCGATCTTTACATACACCTAAAATTCAACCGAATTTCCTGCTATTTCTAAACAATTCTACTAATATGTATCAAGAGCTACGCTTTATAAATATTTTTGGAATTTTTTTTTTTTAATTTATTTATTTAAGGTCTTTTTCGGCATCTGAGGTCATTTAGACCCCGTCCCTATTTATTTCATTTGATTGGTATCCAATTCAATTGAGATAAATTCTTCGCCTGGGACGGGATGCGAACCCTTGACCTTTGCCACCAGAAGCTGATACTCTACCTCTGAGCCTTAGCTCAAGAGCAATTTTTGGAATTAATTTTTTTAATTTTTTAAGACTTTAGAAAATTGAAAAGTTATTAAGAAATAAATGTGATTAATGAGAATACTATTAGAATTTTTTATAATTGAATTATATTTTAATGACACCATCGAAAAACAGATTGTACAGTATTTATTTATTTAACACACTGTTTTGCCTATTTGCCTTACAGGGGAGAATTTTTTCATTCCTATACATTATATAGCTACCTAACAAAACATTTTGTCGTTTTTTTTTTCATTGCTTATTTAATGTAATAATATTTATCATTCCACACCCACAGCTCGTTTACAACGAAAAAAAGAAAAAAGCAGGGAGGGGGAGGCAGATCAGGTCAAGCAAAGTCACAACCCAATTGGGCTAGACAAACGGTACGAGTACTTCTGTCCACGCTATTCAATTGGAAACTACACGACACCATGACTTCATTGACAGTCGACCAGTGGCGTCATTTAGGGAAGGCATTTTCCCCTCCCTCCCAAAGGCTCTGATTTTTAAAAAATTGTATATTATTCTAAATAAAATACTACAAAATACATCTACGAGTATATAAAAATGGACAAAATTAAATATCTTTTGGGCAAATTTAAGTAACTACAATATTTGTAAGTAAATAAAAAAAAAAGTTTGCTCCCCAAGAAAAAGTTGAAATGACGCCACTGCGGTCGACCCTTATGTTGATAGATTGATATGGATGAACTTCTCTGGGCAAGTGTAGGAACAAAAAAGCTCCAGGAACCGGCCAAATTCCAAATGAACTCAAAAACACAACACAAAACGCGAAACAGAAAATCCTACAAACGCTAAATAAGGTGATTGAAACTGGAGAAATGCCAGCGACATGATCAGAGGTTATAACTTAGAAAATGGAATCACCTTATAGAAGACAAGTACAGAGGTATTGTCCTTATAGACAGCTTAACAAAGATAGTATAACAAAACGAAAACAGACCAAGAAATTATCAACACCAGGAGCAGGAGGTTTTACTTGGCGTGCAGATGCAGGTGGAGATGCAAAATAAGTAAATAAATAAAATTTATTTTCAGGATTTTTTATTGACGACCAACCGCAGTATATTGGTTTCGGTTATCATAAGTAACCATCATCAGGTCGTCAATAAAAAATCCTGAAAATAAATTTTATTTATTTACTTATTTTGCATCTCCACCTGCATCTGCACGCCAAGAAAACCTCCTGCTCCTGGTGTTAACAAAGATATACAATCATGGCACAGCGAATAAATGCTTGGTTTGAGGTCTACAGTAAAATTCCTGAGACACAGGACTTCAAAAGGGAAGAGGATGTAGAGATTGTATTATTACAATTCATGAAAATTGAAAAAAATATAACTATTTTGAAGAAATGTTGATAACCAAATTGAACGTTCGATTCATATTTTTTTTAAATTTTCAATTTTATTTAAAGTTATCTACATATACTAAAAAAATACTCCATTTTTTTATTATCAATCATATTTTTATGGTTAATAAATAGAGATAAGTATATGAAATCTTTTTATAATAAAAAAATCCCCAAGTTAACGCTTGAAATTCTCTGCTAGAATCGTAACCAGAAAAATCCACATGAGAGAAATAATAATAAAAGTACATCAAGTTTCATACTTTTTTTTTTATTATGCAAATTATTATAACTTTTTTTTTGAGAGGAACATAAAAAATAATGTTAATTAAAATTCGATTTTTGAATATTTTGAATATATTGCAATACCCTCATTGGTTATGTGGAAATTCAACGTGGCCTTTAATTCATTTCATATTACAAACAGTTTGTAGATAATTGAACAAATGTTTTTTTCATTTATTATTTCAATTAAAATTCACTTTAGATGAACAAAGTCAATGGCAGAAATAAAAAAAAAAAAACAAGTATATGGATTCACCCACACATAAACACCTACACAACGACACTTTTTAAGCTCATGAATAGAAGCTTAGTGACTGGATTCTTCCCAGCATGGTGGTCTGTTTACATGACCCTTGGAGAATGTTTACAGCTTCTAGCTGAGATGTATACAAAACAGGGACAGCAACTCTACGTCTTGTGAGATTGAGAAGGATGTTTAAGGACTCTGTTTGATCCCTTCGATTTGCCTTCTATTTTCTTTCTCTATCTCTATTTTTATTTTACCTTTAGAGAAAAAAAAATAGTAATTTATGATGAGATCTCTCTTTGAAATCGAAGATGCGAGAAATATTGGAATAAATAAAATCACAATAAAAATAAATAATACATGCATTTGCATTTGTCAGTTTTATACTAAATCATAAATAATGCTTTATAGTCATCCATAGTCTGATTCAAATAATAGAGCAAAATTAAAACGAAGAAATAAAAATCTTAAAAAAAAAAAAACGAGCAAGTATCAAACCTAAATTAATAATAATGATAAATGAAAGAATATCTACGTAGGCATGCATCAAATTGAAATTTCAACAAAATCAGAGACAAACAAAATATATCACCTGCTGAGAATCATAGTGGCGAAAGTTTGAAAATTCAATTGTGAGTTAAGCCTAGCAAACGTCGTTAAAACGTCTCTTTTGAGTGCCAAAGTGGTAAAAATATAATCTAATCTGTTGTAGTGTGGGTCTAATTTGAAACGAAATATACCAAAAATATTTCTAATTAAAATAAATAAAATTGATGAAAATAAAAGAGAAAGAAAGGCAAGAGCAAGCAAAATAATACCTCTGGATGCTTAATGAATATTGATTGAGACGTTTCTGGTCAAATTTATTGTCCCATCATTAGCCGTTGAATCACTCTGGGCACTTTATAATGAATCAATGATTCATGATAGAAGAATAAATTTGTGCCGAAACGTATCTCTAAGCACCCAATGGCTTTATTATGCTTGCCTTTTTTCGTCTGTAATACTTTAAAAATACTTCCAGTAATGTAGCAGGATAAATAAAAGGCTGAGCAGCAAGGATAATTTCTTTGTTGTATTCTAACCCACAGTGACGTTTCGGTCGATCATCTTCATTTCTAGATGGTCATAGCCGACCGAAACGTCGCTCTGGGTTCGAATGCAATAAAGAAATAACCCGAGTAGCTTCGCCTTTATTTATCTTGTTACATAATGATTCAGCTAATCACCTATGAACCCATTAAGACCCCACATTTATGTTTTACTATATGATTCACAACAATACCAAGTATTTGTACAAATATTTTAAGAATTTTAAATTATGTACTTTTTGGAAAAAACCAACTTTCAGTAATATTTCCCCCAAAAGATATTATTGCACATAGAGCCTAAAATTTTATAACTTTATATAAAGGATGTGTGATAACATTTGTGTTACATTCTCTTACCTCTATATATGTTAATATATATAGAGAGAGAAAGTATTGCGATCATGTCAAAAATTCGATGTCGAGATTTTGATGGATATACATGTTTTGAGGTCCCCTGAGTCCAAAAAAGTGGGTCCCGCAAATTGGTCTGTGTGTGTGTGTGTGTGTGTGTGTGTGTGTATGTGTGTCTGTGTGTGTGGACAGATTTTTAGCATGAAGGAGTTGAGCTAGCGGATTGAAATTTTATATTTAACTTAGGTACCTTTGAAGAATCTCAAAATAAGCTTTTGAACAAAATCGGCCAAAAAGTACTAGTACTTTACTGATGTACTTTTTCAGTTTTTTTCGATTTTCTCAAAATTCCCTCCAAGGATTTTTTTAAATTCATAAATGAACTATTTTTTAGATGCTCTTTAAAATGTATATTCTCATTTTGCCGTTGAAATCTTCTGAAGACCACTTTACTCTTGTTCTTCATAGGAAAGATAGAAATGGTTGCCATGGTAACGGAATTTAAATCTTTTTCTTTTTATTAGATTAAAAATCAATTATTATTTAAATTCCCATTTATTTTTATTTTATTTGTGTCTTTAATTGTTTCAAAGAAAACATATATGTCTCTCTCTCACTTGCAAACATTATCGTCTCTCTCTACTCTTTTTAAATTCCCTTTCCACCTTATCTTCGAATAGGAACAATGTTAATTTCCTATAGGGATTTGTATGTTAATTTCGATTCAAAAGGGGGTCCCCTTTAGAACTTTTTAGGCATTTAAAATTTTTTTTCCAATTCTTATGAAATTTTGTATTTATTTACGATTCTATATTGTGTATAAAATGTCCAAATATGAGATTAAAATTTTGAAAAATAACCATAGTTTATTTGAAGCAGTCAACATTTAAAATGCAAGTTTGAAACTAAGGTGCTATCGGAAACTAAATATATCTCGACACAAAAAATCTGGTGTGACCAGCACAGTGCGCAACTTTCTCTTACCGAAGGGTAAGAGAAAGTTGTGTGCTGTGCGCCAGTCACACCAGATTTTTTATTTCTGTTTTAATTGTTTCAAAGAAAACATATATATATATATCTCTCCCACTTGCAAACATTATCGTCTCTCTCTACTCTTTTTAAATTCCCTTTCCACCTTATCTTCGCATTTGGCCAATGTTAATTTCCTATAGGGATTTGTATGTTAATTTCGATTCAAAAGGGGGTCCCCTTTGGAACTTTTTACGCATTTAAAATTTTTTTTTCCAATTCTTATGAAATTTTGTATTTATTTACGATTCTATATTGTGTATAAAATGTCCAAATATGAGATTAAAATTTTGAAAAATAACCATAGTTTATTTCAAGCAGTCAACATTTAAAATGCAAGTTTGAAACTAAGGTGCTATGGGAAACTAAATATATCTCGACACAAAAAATCTGGTGTGACCAGCACGGTGCACAACTTTCTCTTACCGAAGGGTAAGAGAAAGTTGTGTGCTGTGCGCCAGTCACACCAGATTTTTTGTATGAAATTTAAGATGGCATTTAAGTTTGAGAAACGAGTAAAATTCAAGAAGCGAATTATAAAAAAAAAATTGGACGTAAGCGAAATAAAAGTTGGGTAGCAATAGGGGTTGCCACTTTTTACATACATTGTCCTTTAGCTTTTGAATAAGTTTATTCAATTAACTATAAAATTTTATTAGAATTATTGGATAATTCAGAAAAAAATGAAGTCGATTTACAGATGAGACATAATCTGTGTAAATAAGCATTTTCTACAGAAACAAAAATAAATCAAGCTTTTTTTTTACTTACAAAAATGACCAGAAAAATTCGATGAAACTCACCTGAAACAAAAAGAAAATTTATTAATTTAAGGCGTTCCATATAAATCATTTATTTTTGAATTATTAATAAGGATTTTTGTTATTAATAGATTGGAAATACTGTATGTCTATTTGACTGAAAACAGATTTGGTCATTTTGTTTATTTTATAAACATCTGCTAAAATAAACTTTGCTTTCCATATTTCGGCTTTTGCTCATTGTAGGGTGTGAAATATTTAGAGAACAGCTTAATTAAACCATAATACCAAATAAATAAAATATATTTTTAGAGTTTTTATATAATCAAATACGAAGACTTATTTAAGAAATTAGTAGAATCATAAATAGATTTTTAAGGTATTAATTGGATTTCTCCCACTACAAAAATGTTCTATACCTAAATTCTTATAAAATGAAAAAATCACAAATGAGAGGACTCTTTTCTTTGCATAAAGGATGCTCTTCAATTAGCGTGAAAGATGAAAGAATTCTCATCAATTCCTTGTTGAGAATTATAAAAAAAATCCAAGTAACATTCATTTAAAAAAAAAGACAAGAATAATTATGATGTCAATGATAAATGTAGTATAATTAGCATCGTTAGAGTGTTAGTTAGTGAGTAACTTTTCATATTTCCAAATACTTCACAAGCTTTTCTATTTGAAGAGGGACAGGAAGATAAATTAAGACAATGTTGAAACAACTAGATGATGAAAACAACTAAACAAATTTAAACTTTTTATTAGTAAAAAAGTGAAAAATTTAAACAAACGCAAGAAAGTTCAAATTTGGGGATGCAACGTTTCGTAACGGTTTTGAGGTGCAAAGAAAAAACGTCAAACATCCGCCTTCAAAAAATCAAGTTGAATGAAAAAATTCGATTTAGCCGAATTTCAATTATTTTTTAAAGATTCGAATTTCAAAGGTGTACCTAAAATGTTATTTCACCTGAATCCTCAATGATTCTATGAAGGAAAAACTTTTCTTTTTTTGAATTCCGAAACATATGTTATTTTGAAAAGATGACATCTTTTTTTACTTTCTTTTACCTATACCCTATTTGTAATATACAGTGCGAAAATAATGCGATCATGTCAAAATTCAATGTCGAGATTTTTTATGTTAAATTTATTCTTTAATTTTAGGTTTTGATGAATTTTGGAAATTTTTCAATGGCAATTCTATCTTGCAAAAGAATTAATCATGCAGAAGAAGAAGCATTTTTTTGAAACATATTCTCAAAGAACATCTGCTCATGTAGGCCTATTCTTTAGAAGGTACTTTTTGGTTATATAAAACTTCGTACAAGTTGTAGAGATATCGAGGGGGAGAGCCAAGCTGACATACGAACATTAGCGAATTTATATTTAGGCCTATACTCGTATATAGATTAGATAAAGTTAAAAGATAAAATACCTATTATTATATAGTTTGCCTATAATTTCAAAATAATAATAGCTTTATTGTCACGTATGCGTAACTATTGAAGTGATAATATAAAAATATAAATTTTATGAATTAATTAAGTGACTAAGTAAAGAATAAGTAGATTAGATTTTGAAGCGAAATGAAAATTTTAATTTACACAAAAAAAAAAAAAAAAATGTAAAATATTTTTTTAACAAAGGAAAAAAAATGAAATTCTAATTTGTATCTTCATTTATCCATTTAGTGGATTAACAGATTTCAAATTTCATTAAATTATGTCCTAATGAGTATTTAATAATAAAAAAAAACAGCTGTATGTTTTTTTTTTGTTTTTTTTTTTTGTGAAAAATAAAAGAAAAAAATGATGGCTGCGGAGTTAAGTATAGTGGCCAAATAGCGTTAAAATCGAGAAGAAATTTTGAACAACTAATTTTCAAAACCATTAACTATCTTACCAAAAAAAAAAACTTTTTTCTAGGAAGGGAAAAGTCAAAAAAATAAGGAGGAATGCGGTATGTAATTTTTTGATAAATCTTATCGAGATGGGTACACATCTCCAATGCTATTTAAATAGCAAGCCAATTACGGCCGTCGGCATCGCACGGCAGCGACATTTGGGCTGCCTAACTACCGGGCTTTACTCACAATACTATTCCAATAGATTGTACAGTGAGTGCCAAAATTAAGTATCAACATAATTTTTCTAAAAGAAGATAGAATTCTTAAATGGAAAATTTCGAAGATTTGGAACACGAAAATTTCCATTAAAATTTTTGAATATTAAAAAAAAAAAAAATGATTTAATCACATATAGAAAACGGAGATAATTTTGTAACTCACTGTAAGGCAGTGGTTTCCAAACTTTATGTTACCACGCCTCCCTTTAAAATATTCAATCTTATGACGCCTCCCCCCCTCACACATTTAATAAAATAATACAAAAACAAAAATTTTTAATACCTCAAAACGTGTATATCCATCACAATCTCGATATCGAATTTTTGACATGAATCCAATACTTTATATATATATATATTAACTTATACATATAGGCAAGAGAAAGTAAAAATTCAAATCCTAATTGAGATTAGTTCTATATACAAAAAGATGCGGTAACTCACCCCAGTAAAATTCTAAGTGGACTAATCATATCTTACTTTTCTACCTAATGAAAAAAATCCCTACAAAATTCTGCAAGGGATTCGATGGGTTCCTAAGTTACCCAGTGTTATTATTATCTGTTTATGAGAGTTTCGAAATTCTCAAAAATTAATTCCGCCCCAGTAATAAGAAATTTTAGAATGACATTAAAATGTTTCTATCCTACTATACTATTTGCTAAATATTGAATATAAATTTTAACTCAAACGGAATGCACTCATTTTTTAGTAAAAGTATTAAAAAAACATTAATATCTTTATGCATTATAGGGGATGGGGCATTAACCCCCCATCTGGTGAATGCCTGCAACCTCCCCCCCCCTTTAAGGAAATGCGAGCCTTCACCGCGAAATTACTCTCAAAATAATTTGAATACATTTATAAATAATTATTTTTATTTTTATATTATTTTGAAATTATTTTATTTTAATTTCCAACCCTTAATCCACCCCTGTGTAAAAGTAAAAAGTCTTATATGGCCTGAGTTGCCGAAAAGACTGTGTGAATGTGTATGTGAGTGTGAATGAGAAAAAAAGGTGTTAAAAAAAATGATAAAAAATAAAAAACTAATTTTTTTTTTCAATGACACCTACACTCTCCCTCCCCCTTTCAACAGCTTATATTCTCCCTCTACCCTTAGTGAAAAACAAAATATTTAAATTCATATTCAAAAGAATCGTTTTTTGCAGTCAAATTATTTGTTTCTATCAATTTTTTTTTTTCAACGATAAAATGCATAATAATTACCTTTAATAAGACACTCAAGGGGGTGTGCTGGTTGACGGTGAGGTCAGGGTGGGGTACACTATATTAATTATTCACTTTGATTCACTTTAAACACAAAAAAGAAGGCAGCGCCTGCAAACAGGCCACGCGCTCGACTCGACTGAACGAGAGATTCGCCTCTCTTATCTCTTTGTATAGGAATAAAAATAGATGAAAAAAACAATTCCCTTTTTATTAAAAGTAAAAAAATACCTTTTGCTCTAATCTAACTATCTGGAAAAAAATGTCAACAAGTGATTTGGAATATTCCAAGGCCTTTCTTAAATAATCAACCCTTCATCCCCTCCCCCCCCTAATCAAAATAATAATCAACGCTATTTTTTGAATGTTTTCTATTTATTTGGCTTCGATTTAGCTAAAATAAATTTAAAAAACATTTTTTTAAATTTTTCAACCCCTTATCCAATCCTAATAAATAAAATAATTAACAATGCTGCCTTCGGCGAGCTTTGGGTTTAGTCAGAAAGAAATTAAAACCCTGAAAAACTTCCCTGGACGCCCCTTTGGGTTTTACACATAGTATAATTTTCTAGAATGAGTCTTACTTCAAATCAGTGGTTTCCAAACTTTATGTTACAACGCCTCTTCAAAAATATTTATGACGCCCCCTCCTCTATACATTTAATAAAATAATACAAAAACAAAAATTTTTAATACTAAAAAATATAAATATATATAAAAATATTTTTTTATTTATTCATATTTATTATTTTAATTAAAACCTCCGTCCCAGAATCTTCTAAATTATTTTATACTAGCAATCGTTTGGAAAATTGATCTTGGTGGCCAATATTCGCGCCTCCCCTTAGACTAATCCGCGCCTCCCTAGGGAGGCGCGCCTCACAGTTTGGAAAACGCTGCTGTAAGGTAATGGTCTGTTCACTTTCATATTAAATTCTGATTTTTATTAAAAATTTAGGGTGAAGAAAAAATTTAAAAAAAAAAAAAATTAAAATCGTCCATGATTTCCATATATTTGTATAGTCTTCTCTCTCTCGTTTTTTTTTTTTTTTTTTTTCTCTCTCCCTTTAATTTACCCAATAAAACATTCAAATTGACGACTCCATTTCTTTCTAATTTGATCATAATTCAAATAGAATAAAGAAAAAAATAAGTTGTCTATAGTTTCCAATAAAATTCTCGAAATAAATTAAATGATGTTCTAAATACTTAACATCTTGCTCTTTTATTAACGAAAAGTCAAGTGAGTTGGCAGTCAAAATAATTGGTTAAATAACTAGCTAGTTCACTAAGTCAATAAATAAATAAATAGACAATTGAATATTTCACAGTGAGGTCAATCTCGCTTTCAACTTACAAATGAGATGTGAATCAATAGGTTTGTGTTTGTTAATAATATTCTTTAGGAATTTTAATTTATGTCATCATGAATTACTTATGGTAATAATATAAAATAATGTAAATGTTTTCAAGGTGTTAAAAGTTACAAGAAAAACAGAATAGATATCTAAAAACAAAAATCCCACACAGGGCTTAAAAGAAAAATAATCATAATTTTCTCTACGCTATAAAATATTTATTTTCGGTCATGTTTTGATTTGAATATTTTAAATTTTCAGAATTTTATTAATTCAAAAAATTTTAATTTACGAAAAAAAATTGTTGTAATTGTAATTCGGTGATTAAAGAGATAATTATATTTAACAAAACCTTTTTGATATTAAATTATTATCTCCAAATTTTCATCGTCAAATTTTTTTTGATTCAGAAAATTAGATATGTGATTAATTTGGATATGATGATTGATATGTGAGAAATGAATACAAAAATCTGGTGTGAGCGCACATCTCTCCACTTTCTCTTACGTTCGGTATTTGAAAGTTCTGAACTTGTGACACCAGATTTTTTTTGTGTAGACATATATTTAGTTTCAGACAGTACGGTACATTTGAATTCAAGGTATAAAATTTAAAAATACAGAAAAATATTAATATGTTACCATGGCAATCATTTATTTTCTTTTCTATGAAGTAAAAGAGTAAAGTTTGCTTCAAACAATTCCAAGAACAAAATGAGAATATACGTACTTTTTAAAGAGCTTCTAAAGAGTAATTTATTTGAGAGTTTTAATCAAAATCGTTGGAACAAATTTTGAGAAAAACGAGAAAAAAAAATCTAAAAAAATACAGAAGTAAAGTACTATTAGGCCGATTTTGTTCCAAAGTTTCGTATTACGAATCAGAAGCTACCCTTAAATTAAATAACAAATTTAAACTCGCTAGCTCTTTTCGTTTTTGAAAAATTTTGTTCACGTCTGACAGACCATTTTGCCTGTCCCGCTTTTTTGGACTCAGGGGTTCTCAAAACCTGTATTAAGTTGATTTTTATTGTGTAATTTGACTAATTTTTTCATTAAGCTTTTCAAAAATAAAATGAATTTTGATAAGCTTGAAATTTACTATGATTTATTTAAATATTTTCAGGTGGTCTCATTTTTTTGACTCGCACTGTATATTAACGTATTTATGGGTAAGAGAAAGTAAAAAAAAAAAAAAGCTTCATGAATAGCTACAATCAAAAGTCGGTTGGCTTCGAGGTAGGCCTATGTGTTTTATAAAATAGAGAAGAAATCTTACAAGGGAAGAGTGGGTACAAAAATTTCATAAAGTTAAAATTTAGAGTGGCCAAAAATGTTAAAATTATTATCTCAATTTATTAATGGTGAGTGCCATCAGAAGAGCGTATCAAAAAAATTCCATTTCATTAATAAATAAATACTCAGATCTAATCTAAAATGTATTTATAATACTATCGCGCCTACAGATGAGTAAGTGACAACTAACAAGAAAAGTTATCATCCATTTATTTTCTATTAACATATTGAAAATGTCATAAGCAAGTTGCTTTTATATTATTATATATCCAATCCTTGATAATATATGCAAATTTTCGGGACAATAACCTATTCAATGCAAAGTATTATTTATATTTATAATCTATATTTTATTGAATTATTAATTGTATGAATATTAAATATGTTTATAAAATAATTTTTTTTTTTTTATATATTTAAAATCATGGCGGTATTATGATTTATTTTTACTTTCTCTTACCTCTATATATATATAGGTTAATATATAGAGAAAGAAAGTATATGATGGATAAAAACCTGAACCTAAAAAAATGGTTTTTGCGATATGGTCTGTCTGTCTGTCTGTGAACAAAGTATCTCAAGAACAAAAAGAGTTAGGAGATTGAAATTTTATATTTAAGTTGGGCACCTTCATGGAGCAAGAAAATTAGCTTTTGGACAAAATCGACCAAAAAGTACTAGTACTTTACTGATGTACTTTTTCAGTTTTTTCGATTTTCTCAAAATTCGCTTTAACGATTTTGATTAAAATTCAAAAATTCATTATTTTTTAGATGCTCTTTCAAATGTATATTCTCATTTTACTCTCAAAATTGTTTGAAGCATACTTTACTCTTGTACTTCATAGGAAAAATAGGCGAAATGGTTGCCATGGTAATAAAATATAAATATATTTTCTGTTTATAATTTTTTTTTCAACCCTTTTCGGCTACAGAGGCCATTTAGGGGTGATAAATTTATTTATTTATTGAAAATACATAGTATCGATGGGTATCGGGGGGCGTTCCACAAGCTGATTGCTCGGGGTCACCAATCCCGAGCTTTCGCCGTGCTTGGCATCACTTAAACGTAACGATTAGGGTGACTGTTGCTCTTCTCCCTTGCCAGGGCTCCCATATCTTGAATTCTAATAATATCGCCGGAAACTAAATATGTCAACACAAAAAATCTGGTGTGACAAGCACAGGTACAAAACTTTCTCTTATCGAAAGTAAGATAAAGTTATGTGCTGTGCGACCAGTCACATCAGATTTTTGTGATAGTATGAGTAAAATTTGAAACCAGGGTCGATAAGTGGAAGCATTTATATTCAAATGTTTGATCATTTATCATATGACGAAGTCCCTGTGGAGGGCCTGACCCTATCCCTGGACAAATACACCTTCGGGTGTGAATCGGGCCTGATGACACACAGCTAATTAATCAAAGACAGCTGGCAGAGTCTCGAACCCGATAAAGAGAGGCTCAAAGTGAAATTCAATTAATGACAATAAAATCAGATCAGTTGATTGGAAAGAGCGACCGCAGAATGTCTATTACAAATCGATGACGTCCAAACATTCCATGCATTTCACTCTGGTAATTATTAATACTAAACACTAAACAAAATAATGGTACGGATGAGCAAACAAAACATTCATGTTACTAATAGATGGTATACATAATTTAAATTCTCTAAAAAGGATTAGCAAAGAGTGGAAAATTAATCTATAATTTGCTAAACAAGAGCATATTAAAAAAAAAAAAAAAAAAACTGTAGGATCAGATAAATTTTCAAAATCTTTTCTAACAAGTGCCAGGAAAAAGTGTGTAACTTTAATAAGTTTTGGAACACAATTAGACACGATGAGGTTGTCTAAACCATACTATATATGTTTGTTACAAACTCTGAATAATGAGAAAGTAAACTGTGATATGAAGTGTAATAGTGATATATGAAATAGCGGGCTCAAAAAGACTAAAGTCCCTTCAAGCAGCGTTTTGCAAACCGGGAGGAGCGTACTAGTCTTAGGGAAGGCGAATATTAGACAAAAATTTTATTTTATTTCATTAACCTAAATAAAATTTTTTATCAGGATTTATTTGTGACAAGTCGAACATCTGCAGTAAATTGGCTTCGGTTTATACAAACATCTTCAGGTCTGAAATTACATAATTAATAATTTATTAATGATATTTATGTAATTACAGACCTGAAAATGGTTGTTTAATTTACTGCAGTTGGTCGCCTTGTCACAAATAAATTTTATTTCATTAACCTGCATCTCCATCTGCAACTTTTAAGCAAAGTAAGGTGGGGGCTGACCCCATCCATTGCCATTTTCCAATTCCGAAATTAACTCGAATATAACACCTTTACATAGCTAAATAATTTCGACTGGTAATTTTGCAGTTTGTCCTTTTGGCCGATTTTCAACTTAATGAACCCAAATAGATTTTAGTTTCAATTAATGAATTCAACTGTAACGCCAGTAAAGCTGAGCTTTCGTCTAATTTTGACTACTCCATATTCAATAATTTATTTTTATTTGAATTTCTATAGTCATTATTTTTTTCAACTATGAAATATAAAAATCTGGTGTGACTGACGCACAGCACACAACTTTCTCTTACCTTCGGTAATCGAAAGTTGTGTTCTGTGCTTGTCACACCAGATTTTTGTGTCGACATATATTTAGTTCCCGACATGACAGTACGGAACATATGAATTCAGATGTAAAATTTATAAGTATGGGAAAATATTTATATTTTGTTACCATGGCAACCATTTCTACTATCCTTCCCTATGAAATACAAGAGTAAAGTGATCTTCAGAAGATTTCAATTGCAAAATGAGAATATACATTTTAAAGAACATCTAAAAAATAATTGATTTTTGAATTTTAATCAAATTCGTTAGAGCGAATTTTGAGAAAATCAAAAAAAACTGAAAAAGTACATCAGTAAAGTACTAGTACTCTTTGGCCGATTTTGATTAAAAGCTTATTTTTCCTGTCCCGGGGGGTGTTTAACTTAAATATAAAATTTCAGCCTCATAGCTCAATTCCTTCATGCTTAAAAGTGAACACAGACAGACACACACACAGACAGACGATGTCGCGAAAACCACTTTTTTGGATTCAGGGGACCTCAAAACGTGAAGATCCATCAAAATCTCGACATCGAATTTTTGACATGAATCCAATACTTTCTCTCTATATATACATTACATATATACATAGGTAAGAGAAAGTAAAAAATCGGATTTAGCCCAACAAATTGACTAATTACTTTTTTCTAATTAATCTAGTTAATTATTAATTAAATTAATTTTCTGGCATATATTCTAAATTTAAATTTTCATAAATGAGTAGCATCAATATATCAAAGAAGAGTTCTGTTTACGTAATCTATCACCAAAAATTGATACAAGCTGATGAATGAAGGAAAAAAAAAATAAAAAATAACATGAAATGAGAGTTTGGTCGGAAGCCAAAATTAGAGAAAAAAAAAATAAGAACATTTTAGATAAATATTTTGATTTATAAATTATTGCAAAGAGGGAAACTTTGTGATAATGAAGAAAGGTTGGATAATGGAGGTGAAATCAAAAAAAGAATACAAAAAAAAAAAAATAATAAATATCCGTGAAAAACTGGTCAAGTCGATCAATTATTTTAGTGGGGAAAAAATTGAGGAAATCTGATCAAAGAATGCGATTCAAGACATGTGTTTAAAGGAAATTATTTCTTTTGATCTACCATCCACTTTAATATTCTCCGCGCATTACAGAAACACCCTGTAACATTTTGTATAATACAAAAAAATTATCAATGACCAATGAGAGATAAAAAAATATAATCCTGAATCAAAGCTCTACTAATTTGTATTTTCACAAATCACGAGAAATCAATGTATTTAATTAATCTCCCAAGCTTAAATAAATAGAGTTCGAGGTCTAAATGGCCTTCGATGCCGAAAAAGACCTTAATAAAAAACAACATGAAGTTAAGAAAATTTATTCATATTCAATTAAAAAAGAGTAAAGAGAAAATGGATAGAGATTAATGTTATTTGTATCTAATGTTTAAATAGCATGCGATGTTAAAAGAAAAAAAATTCAAATAAATGTATTTCTTAATAAATTCACTCCACCCCCGGAATACTAAGTTAAGAAAAAGTTATATATTATACATTCGACAAGAGATTGCCTTCTTTGTGTATTTGTATTTGTCTTTTTCACGAATAACAATTAATTTAATAAAACATATGATGACTACTGTGGTGTTAAGCGAATATCTTCTCTTAAAATGAAGAAACTTGTTTGATTATGATCTTCATATTATTTTAATAATTTCTTCATTCAACAAGTAAATAATGAATTAATTACAGAGAGATCCTTATTAGCATGAATTAAAAAAAAAGAAAAAAAAACAAATTAAGAATGTTTGTGCCTTTAAAGTAAGTAAGTTTGTAAGCAAATGAAAAAAAGTTCTCGTCGTTTCTTTTCTTTGTTCGAGTGCACAAGCGTCAATAGCTTCTAATCTAGATGTGTTCCAAGGGAGTAGAGGGTGGGCACGATTAAGAGGGCTTTGCAACGGCATCGACGAGCCCGCCCTTCCGCCCCCAAAAGGGGGTCTTCCCAACCCATTCTGCCTGGGGGTTCCCCACCCGGGGGCGCCGGCGCCCGACTCGGATCGATAGGCACCGGATGAATGGGAGCTCCGGTGTAAGCACTCGGGTAAGGGTTGTGGGGTTAGCCAGCCAACACCACTTGTACCACCGCAAGCCCACAAACCTCTCGCCACATTGACTATAGGGCGATTCGAAAATGGCGCAAATTAACTCCCGCCCGTATAAAATGGGTAACATTTTGATGCTTGTCAAGTTAATTAAGAATAATGGATTGATACAAATGCAAATTATTATTATTATTTCAGTAAATGTTGAAAAGGAATAATTTTTTTTTTTTTACTTTTGAGTTTTGGGTCCATTCAATCAATACGTTACTCTCCACTTATTCACACATTACTTAGTAATTTTTATTTCCTCTCTAGCCTGCCGCCTGGGCATTTAGGGGTTTATTGTATTTAATATAATTGTTTATTTGTAATGTATCGATGGCAACCCACCCGAAGTTCTGCCGTGCTTGAAATTGCTTCCCTGCAATGATCTGGGTGGCTTTTGCTTTCCTCTTTTGTCAGGCCCCCTGGCCTTAATTAATATTAATACCCTAGGGCTTAGCAAAGGTCAACAGCAACAGCTACCGAGATCGTTGCAATTGAGTAATGCCAAATACGGCCCGAAAAAAAACAGTGTGTGGAACGTTCACCGGAACAAAAAAATAACTTTTACTAAATTGCACCATTTTTGAGGAGTTTTGCTGGCACACTTCAGCCCTGAAAATGGTCGTATATCTGACCGAAACGTCGGCTTCAAGAAATGCCTTAATAAACGAAATAAATCTAGCTGCAATTGCTCTTTTCTTCATTCCTTACTACAAAATCTACTTAACTCCCCTCACTCTAATAAAGATATAGACAGTGCAACCCTAAATACGTAGGATAGACAGCCGAGAGAGAAAAAAAAATAAAAAACAAAAATCTAATCGAGCGATATACTGTACTAGATATAAGAACTTAAAATATGTGACTCCCATTTTAATATTTTAAATTATATATAATCTAATGAAGGATCAAAATATCATATTAGAAAAATTTCACGGCGCTATTTTTTCGTTTATTATAAAAAAATGTGACTGTTTGAGAAAATTATTTTTATTTTTTATTTTTTTTAGAGTTGAGTAGTTGGGAAATTAAAGAAAGACAAGCATAGCCATTTGTGTATATCCAAAAGCCTCAGTTTCACACACACACACATGCCCGTGTAGATGTAACTGGCAATTAGAGGGCGAACACCCCCAGCTAAACCCTCTCTTTGGTATGCCGAGAGGAGGATCATCACGTCATCCCACCACAACCCTCTCAGTCACAGTGGAAACCCTCAAGGGATGCCGTTCTTTTTTTTTTAACACATCTCAACTAACTCATTACCATGCAAATTTACATTAACCCGTCCGTCTATCTCCACCCACCCTATATAACCTAACACTCGGACCCAACAAATTGAGAGAGAAGTAAAAGGATCTGGCAAATTTAAACGATCAACAGCAAACGAAATTGACTGCTTTGAAGTCGAGAAATTAATCATTCGGTATATTTTTTAAGAGAATATCAAAGAATAGGAAATGTCGTTTCTATCAAGAGGAATATGAAAAAAATATATTAATGATTTTGGAAAATCAATAAATTAAATGAATGATTAATAACAGAAATAAATATTTTCTCACTCGTTCATTTGTATAACTTTAAATTAAAATTATGAGTTTTTTTTTTATTTTATTTTATGTGCAGTTTGTATGTAATCATTTACACGTATCCAAACGGTAAATTTCAAGCACTTGAACATATCAGTAAAATGCGAAACAAAATAAACTGGGATGCTAAAGTAAATTTAGATCTCTTCTATAACAAATTAATTCTCTTTGGTCTCCGAATTAATGTTTATCAATTTAGTACATAAAATGATTAAACCTAATTTTAATATCTAAATCCTTTATTTGTCTTGTGACTTTTTAATTTAAGTACGTTATGAATAAAAATGTATTTTATCAAGCGTAATAAAAGAGGGAGTAACGAATAATAGATCGAATTAAGAAGAGATTAAACGATTGAAATGTCAATCCCAAATGGGGAAGGGAAGATAAAAAATATGAACGAACCCTTTCTAATTGTATGTCCATCAAAATAATTGAATGAAAACAATTTGAAGTTATAAATTTTATAAGTTTTTACTTTAGAATTAAAGCTACTTTCGATATTCCGGTGTACTTAAGTGAAGACACAAATATTAATTAATACTACAAGTAGAATTGAGGGATTTTGCTTCTAATCGGTTTCCATGTAAATATAATTGAGGAAAATTTTGTCAGATTACTTTTTTTTTTTTAATTTTGCCAAAATAATTCGTTTGACTAGGAATTCATATAAAAAAAACTTTATTTTTAAACGGAGTAATATCAGCAGGCATAAAAGTAGATATTGTTTAAATTTTACAAATTGCTTTAGAGAAGGGGTTCGTTCCCTTACGCAAGCTTTTTTTTTTAGAATAAAAATCCGTTTAATCCCCTTTGCACTATAAATAAAAAAAAAAGCTTAGAAAAGAGATGAGAGCAACCCCTCGTAGAAAGTTAGCAAAAGGATTAGCTGATTCAGATAATTTTGAACCTGATGATAAACTAGATAAATTATCGATTAAAAATTAGTCATCAACAAATTCCACACTTTGTAAATTACGAATTTAGATGTGACAATGCAATGAGAAATATGAAGAGAAAAAAACATCTACGATTTTTATTATTATTATATCTGATGTGAGGTGATATTTTTGTGTCGAGATATTTTTGTGTTCGCGGATTTGAAAATAAAATGTAAAATACCTTAAAAATGAAGGAGGAAAGCTAATCGTGCCGATAGGTGGACGCCATGTTGAACACGAAAAATAATAAAACCAACACAGAACACATGTAAACAGTATGAAGCTATTATGGCAACTGAAGCAAGTGACGTAGTGAATCTCCTTATTAGGGAAATAGGGCTCCAGAGGGAGAGGGGAGGGGCAGCTAGGACAAGATCTTGACCAATCTTTGGCTAGAGATGGAATCTAAACAAATAAGAGTAGGGAGGGGTTGATGACGTATTCAAAAGCCACGTACGCTAAAGGGTTTGAATCAGGAATAATCGAGTCCAATATACATTTTAAAATAGCATATAAAAAATGATTAATTTATGAGTTTCAATCAAGTCGTTAGATTGAGAAAATCGAAAAAAAAAAATAATAACTGAAAAAGTAGGGCTACATCAGAAAAGTACTACGGTAGTACTCATGGACCGATTTGTTCAAAAGCTTCGTGTTCCGTGCCAATAAGAGTACCTAACTTGAATATCAAATTTCAATCTCCTAGCTTTTTTCGTACTTGAAATAAATTATTTTGTTCAGACAGGCCGAGTTTTTGGACAGACTGTAATTTCGGACTCCTCAAAATCTCGACACAGAATTTTTGGCATGAATCCAATACTTTCAATATATTAACAAAATATGTTAGAGAAAGTAAAATATATTGAGAGAAATATTTTACGAAAAGTGTCTCTACAAACATTCAATGTAGCTATTTTATTTTCATCTAATACTCTTGACAACTAAACAGTCAAGCGATTGGCTTTCTAGTTTGGTTCATCGAGCTTGTTGCTTTGCTCGGGTTGATTGAATAGATCTTTAATTGAATCAATGCATTAATGAGACCTACCAAGGCGTTATAGTTTCTAGATTGAAGTTGGGATGAGGGTTTGAAATTGCATTGCCGCTAGCAATTGGATTTGCCGGCGTCAAAGTGCCTTCGTTTCTAGGGTGGTTTTCAGGGGGGTTAGAGGAAAGCAGCAAGCAAGTCTTGTTGAGAGCTTGTCGTCCCCTCTCCACCCTCTCCATCTCACCTCTCTCTTGAAGAGGAGGCTTCGTTTGATGCCAACACCGGCTCTGAGATAACAAGACCAAGGTGCAGGATTTCCCTTCGCTCTCGTCTCCATTTTCTTGATAGAATATTAATTCAGCTAGTTAGTCGTTTGAGGCTTGTATTATTCCTGTCAAGAGATAAAACCCTTGTGTCGGCAATTAAAATAAACAACTCAACGCTGACAGATTCGTCTCATCCCCTCTTTCTTGGTAATTTTAGAAGAAAAATTTTTAATTGATGAATCTTAATAATATTTTTCTTTTCTTCTTTGAAATCGATCACTTTTTATTTTTTCTTAAGAACTTTGATCAAATTTCTCTTCTAATTAGAAGTGACAGAATTTGACACTTTAATTCTCTCTTTATTTTTTTTTTGTTCGTTTTAATATTGGTAGAAAATTTGCATGAAAATTACCGCTAAGTTTAAGGTTCATTAAAAGTCTAAAATTTTGCATCGGCTGTTGGGAGGGTTTGATAATGAGTCTCATTAGCGCTGCATATGGATGACAAAAGAATGTACGGTAATCAACAATTTGTAATCTGTTAACGAGGTAAGGTAATTAAATGTTGATATAAAGACCTGGCTCAGTTATAAAATGTAAAAAAAAATATTAGTGTGAGGTGAGTAGATCTTATATTAAGGGATGAAAGAAAGAGCAGTTGCAGCTAGTTCTATTTCGTTTTATTAGGCACTTCAAGCCGACGTTTCAGTCAGATATACGACCATCCTTAGGGCTGAAGTATGTCAGCAAACAGTGTTAAAAATTAATGTTATGTCCAAGAGGTGACATTAATATTTTAACGCCTTGTTTAAAATGCATCAAAATGACGTCTTTAACCAAAAAGTTAAGTTATGGTTTTAAAAGCTTTGAGATAAAAGCAACATGTTAACATCGCTGTTAAAACTTAGTTTAGAGTATAGCATTTTTTAATGTTAGTGTTCAGATAGGCCTATTAGAGTGAGAATAACAAATCAAATTGTCTAAATGCGCGAGATGTTATCGAGGGATGCAAAAACAGAAACAAGCAGAAAATGTAGCTTTCTTCATATGGATCGTTAACACCTGGTGCTAAAAAGTAAAATGTTGAAGTCGATGTTTAGGTTTAGTAAATAGCATTTTCTGATATTATTACTTTACATTTTTAATCATCCAATGTATGATGTTTAACGACTTTTTTTTAGAGAATAGACCTGATTCAGACTTTAAAATTTAACATCAACAAATGGGTGTTAAAAAGTAATGTAGAAACAATAAGTGTTAAAACATGCTTCCCATGTTTATTATAAACGCGACGTTAAAATATTAAAGGCACCCCCTACACATGGCATTAATTTTTAACACTATTTACAAAATGCTAACGCTTTGGTTTTAAATTTTTGTTTACAGAATAGCTATTTGAGCCAAGGAAGTGGTTTTGAACAGCATTTTTTAAAGCTGATTGTTTTTACATTATTTTTTAACACCCATTTGTTTATTTTAAATTTTAACGCCTCCTTTTAGAGAATAGACCTGATTAAGTGTTAAAAAGTTAATGTTTAAAAAAATCATTGAATTTGTGACAGTCCTTTTATTTCTCCTATCTCGATTGGTATTCAAAAAGACTTTTTAAGGCGGGGTGTAATCCCATTATTGTCATTATCAGCAGACTCATATAATATATTGATTTTTTTCCCCCAATAATCAGATTTATAAGTTTAAAAGCTAATCCCATCTGGCGGATAATTGCAATGAATTCATTATTAATTCAATTAATTATGTGAAGCAGATTCTAATATCATGCGAATGCATATATCACAATTGATAATGGATATTATGCAAACAACGATCGGGAGTATAAAAGTATGATAAAATAGATCGATTATTGAGATGACCTCTGATCTTTTATTTATTTTGTTTCCTTATAATAATAGTTTATTAATTTATGTTAAATGTAATTTAATTTTTATGTCATTGAATTTTAAGATTATTTTTTTAAAAACAATGGTTATCCTTGGCCTTACAAAATTAGACTTGCAAAATTAATTTATTTTATATAACTTTGTGAGATTGGAATTTTTCAAAAAAATAAATAAATAAATAAATATTCTTTGAAAATTAGTTCTTTCTTGCTTGACAAGAAGTTATTTTAATAATGATAAAGTCAAAAATTTTCAGAGAAATTTTTATCTTACATCTTACTGTTAGTAACATAACTAAGATAAAAATTTCTCTATTCACTATTAGTAGCCTATATAACATATACTAATAGTGAATGTGTTTCATGTTATAAAAAATTTTAGTAGAGTGCCACCTGAATAAATAAATAAATCGCGGATATTTTTAGTAAATAAAAAAGATTTATGTTATTCATAAAAAAATTTTAAATTTATTTTTTAAATTTTTTGTTTATTTCTTTAAAGGCATTCGTTAGTATCGCAAAGGAATTAGCTATTTTATATATAAATATTTATAAATTGTTTGCAAATTCCGGTTCCGCGTGCCATATGTTGGCTATGATTAAATCTAAGATTATTTTTATTATTGGCCCTGTAGCTTTTTGTCAACCAATATGTATTTAAATATGAAAATTAAAAAAAAAAAAACACGAAGTTATAAGTTTCAAATATTTATATGCTGATTCGGACGAGATAATTAGATATAAGTTGACATCAATCATAGACGAAAGAAGTTTCAAATATTTATTAAATATTAACATTTTTAACACTTAATGCGCATTTCGACATTTATGGATCATCACCAGAAGTGAAGTAAGGCCCCCTCCCCGAAAAAAATTTCTATATACGCCCCTGATAAGAAATACAAGTTTCGGTTTCGGCCGAAAGTAAGATTGAGGCCGAAATTCGGTTTCGGTTTCGGCTGAAAATCTTGTTTCGGTCGGACCCTAATTATTATTATGAAATAAATTATACATCTTTGTTATTTTTTTTATCTCTTTAGTAGATTTGACCAAGGGAAGTTAAAAATATGTAGTTAAATTTGCAAAATAAAAAAAATTGATTTGGGATTGCTATAATTTATTGCAATAGTGTGAAAAATATAGTTTCGTTCATGTCAAAAGCGAATTTATAATCTTCTTTCTTCGCCTTAATGCGGGGTCGGCGATTTCTGAGTTTTTGCGACCGGGAAGGAAGAGAACAGGCCGGCCCGTCGCACGGTCTGAAGCCGGTTTAAAATATAGAAGGAAAGAGACTGGCATGCAAAGAACAGAAGTACTGTCAGTCCCAGCTAGGGTAGCTCGTGGTCGCGATCCACAAGATGTGGGCCCCTGAGCAAAACTCTGAGACTGAGTTCAACCTTTTTGCTCTTTTTGTTCTTTGTTCACAGACAGACACACACACAGACAGAAAGAAAATGTTGCGAAAACCATTTTTTCAGACTCAAATTGAATATCAATCAAAATCTCGACATCTAATTTTTGACATGAACTTTCTCTATTATATATCAATATATATAGAGGTAAGAGAAAGTAAAAATTAGAGCTTTATACTTGGCGTTATATTTGTTTTCTGGTTATTTGTGATTGATAGGGAGTGGCATGCCTTTTTCAGATCGGTAATAGATCTAAATTTAGCCAATAAATAAATAATCTCCGCTTTTGCCGGTGTTAAATGGGAAATAACAAACTGGTCAATTGATCTGTCAGGGTGTGATGGTGGAGAGAGAGAGAGGGGGGGGAGGAGAGGGGGTTACAAGAGGAGGGACCCTTGTGTCCTGACTGCCCTTCTGATTGATTGTCCCCAACGACTTGGGGATTTACTTCCCAAGGGAGACAAGCACTGTCACCTTAAGCCCTTAGGCTAACCTGTGCTTGGCCTTTGACCTTCGGGTCCTGGGCCAGCTGGTCATTCAGTTCCGGTCTTCCCTCAACGGGCCGATCTCTCCCTTTGTCCCATTCTATTTATGAAATAAAAAAAAAAAAAAAAAAAAAACTTGAATTTATGCTTTAATGTTATTTGTTTGTTCTAGCAGAATGAGAAACAAGTTAAGGGAGAAAAAAGCGAATCTATTATTAAAAAAAAAAATTGAAATAAAATTTATTTCATAAATATTATTTCATTAAATTGCAAATTAAAAAAAAAAAAAAATAATAATAGAGTCTACGTGTATATAGAAATTTATTTATAGCCCCCTTCTCAGATTGTATTAATAGTTTCCCAGAACGGGGGACTAGAAAATAGTCAAAAAAAAGGCGTTACGTGGACGTAATATGTGGACGAAACCTTTATGCAAAAAATAATCCAAGTATTTCCCGTAGTCACAAAGTCAATGAAATATAAGAAAAAAAGCTATATAGCTACAATGGGAATATTTTTTTTTTTTATTATTATTCACTTGAAAACTACTGTGAATTAATTGATAAGTATTGGCTTAAATAAGAATGCCTGGACCGCAATAAATATATATTAATAAATGAGTATCGTTTAAGTCTTGAATGGCCTAAGTTGCCGAAAAGACTGTGTGCATGAGTGTGTAAATGTGAGAGTGAAAAAAGTGAGTGTTAAAAAAAATAAACTAGTAGTGTGAGTATGTAAAAATTTTTGTATCTCTCGGACTATGTATTTTGAAATTATCCTTTTAGTCTCGAATTATTTAATTTATTAATACTATGTAAATGTATAAATTAATAATTAATATGTATGAACCAAAATGCATCTATCTAAGCAACATTAATAAATAGTTTATCATGTTTTGTTTTTATAAAAAAATACGTGTAATAAGTTGTTTGTATTTTGCCTAATTAACACCAAATAAAATTTTTCGATGACCGTAGGTCCTGAAGATGGAATCGATGTGATTCCGAAACGTCGACAATAATTAAATAAAGTTTTTTTATCACTTGCTGGCTGCCTAAATCTACCTAATCCCAATAATTACCACTCAGCCATCGAATTTCTTCTAATTAATAAAAGTAAATTATCACTAGATTAGATATATGAATTTTCAAAAAATTCACAACACATAAAAAATTCCATTTTTCTGGGTGCCTACAATTGATCAAGAATTATATAATTATTTAAATAATATAATTGAGTGATTCTGTTGTGTGTGGTAAAAAAACAAAAAATAAAACAATGAAATAATCATATAAGAAAAAGCATGTTGCTGCTTTAATATTAACCCTAGAAGTTATGATAATTAAGCTTAATATTTATAATTATTCAAAAAATCCCATTTTCCTGGGTGCCTACTATTTCATCAACATATAATCATAGAGGACAGATATATAAATTTACATGATGATGAAGTGATTTGGTTTAAATTAAAACAATCTGCAGAAAAGTTAAGTTCAAATGAATGAGTCTCTTTAATAAATTTCACTTTAAAAAAGAACAAATAGGCCATTAATTAAATAATAAAATAAGATTGATAATAAAATAAAATATATACCAGTAAATTAAAAAAAAAAAAAAATTGTTTGAAAGCTCTCATGATAAAATCATTAGAAGCCTCAAAATATTATATTTAGTAATTAAATTTTTAATAATGTTATTTTCGATAAATGCAAGCAAATATTTTTATGATCAGTGTTGAGTCAGTATCATTTCCCTACATTATAACAATTCCCTAGATAAAAAAAATTTGTTAATTTAAGAAAATTGATTAGGTTTCTGTGAAGGTGTGTTTGTATGTTTATAGCCCTAAATTATATTAAAAATATATACGATCGTAAATCCATGGCATAATAAATCAGGAATTATATAATTTTAAATTTGTACTAATTATTTAAATAATATAATTAAGGAATTCTGTTGTGAATTGTATGGAATGAATGTGTCTACGAATGAGTGCTGTCATTTATCAAAAATAACCTTATTAATAATTATATCTACCAATATATTTAATTAAAATATTAATATTTATTTATTTATAAATGCTACTCACACATTTGAAAAGAAAATTTCGATGAGAATATTGAAGGCAAGGAGAGAACACAACACAAAAAAAAATTAAACGTCAGAATATCACAAGGCCAATTTCAACTTGAAGCAAAGAGTATAGAAAAAGGACTAAGAGTATATCTATGAAGGCATAGAGATTAGAAAAGAGAAAAGAAGCTACATGAAGACAATAACTTTTTGAATCAGGAATTTTAATATTAATAAAATTTAATTAAATAATTAAAATACCACTATTATAATAAATAATAAAAAATAAATAAAATGTAATTTTTATATTTACTTTCTCGTATAGAATATAAAGAGAAAGTATTGTAATAGTAAAAAAATTCGACTTCGAGATTTTGATGTTTTTCCACGTTTTAGACCCCCCTGAGAATAAAAAACCATTTTGGGCATTATGTCTGTGTGTGTGTGTGGGGGGGGGGGGGGTGAACAGAATTGCTTAAAAACCAAAGCAGCTAGATCGATGAAATTTGGTATATACTCAGTGGCGTACCGAGGGGGGGGGCGAGGGGGGCGGTCCGCCCCAGGCCCCGAGCCGGCATAGGCCCCCATATATTTATAAAAAAAAATTTTAATGAAAATTTCCCTTTTAGAGGCCCCGGGGCCCTCAGGGCTCGAGTAAAAACAAAATTTAATACCATAAAATTATTCAAAATTTAATGAAAATTTCCCTTTTAGAGGCCCCGGGGCCCTCAGGGCTCGAGTAAAAACAAAATTTAATACCATAAAATTATTCAAAATTTAATGAAAATTTCCCTTTTAGAGGCCCCGGGGCCCTCAGGGCTCGAGTAAAAATGGGAAAATTTAGATGAAAAAAAGAAAATTTAATGAAAATTTCTCTTTGAGAGGCCCCGGGGCCCTTAGGGCTCAAGTAAAAACAAAATTTAATGGAAATTTCCCTTTGAGAGGCCCCGGGGCCTTCAGGGCTCGAGTAAAAACAAAATTTAATACCATAAAATTATTCAAAATTTAATGAAAATTTCCCTTTTAGAGGCCCCGGGGCCTTCAGGGCTCGAGTAAAAACAAAATATAATGGAAATTTCCCTTTGAGAGGCCCCGGGGCCCTCAGGGCTCAAGTAAAAATGGACAAATTTAGATAAAAAAAAAGAAAATTTAATGAAAATTTCTTTTTGAGAGGCCCCGGGGCCTTCAGGGCTCAAGTAAAAACAAAATTTAATGATAATTTCTCTTTGAGAGGCCCCGGGGCCCTCAGGGCTCAAGTAAAAATGGACAAATTTAGATAAAAAAAAAGAAAATTTAATGAAAATTTCTTTTTGAGAGGCCCCGGGACCCTCAGGGCTCAAGTAAAAACAAAAATTTAATCAAAATTTCCCTTTGAGAGGCCCCGGGGCCCTTGGGGTTCAGGGATATACGGTATTTTAAAAATATTTTTGTGTATGGAGGAGAAGGATATTTAAAGATGAGCACCCCCCAAAAAAAAAATCTGGTGTGACTGGCGCACAGCACACAACTTTCTCTTACCTTCGGTAATCGAAAGTTGTGTTCTGTGCTTGTCACACCAGATTTTTTGTGTCGACATGTGTTTAGTTTCCGACAGTACGGTACATTCGATTTTCAAAGTGTAAAATTTATAAGTATGGCAAAATGTTTATATTTTGTTACCATGGCAACCATTTCTCCTATCTTTTACATGGAGTACAAGAGTAAAGTGGCCTTCAGAAGATTTCAATCACAAAATGAGAATATACATTTTAAAGAGCTTCATCTAAAAAATAATTGATTTTTGAATTTTAGAAAAAATCGTTGGAGCAAATTTAGAGAAAATCGAAAAAAACTGAAAAAGTGCATCAGTAAAGTACTAGTACTCTTTGGTCGATTTTGTTCAAAAGCTTCGTGTCACGTCCCATGGGGTGCCTAACTTAAATATACAATTTCAACCTCCTAGCTCTTTTCGTTCTTGAGATATTTTGTTCACAGACAGACAGACAGACACACACACACACACAGAGAGAGAGACAGACAGACAGACAGACAGACCATGTCGCGAAAACCACTTTTTTGGATTCAGGGGACCTCAAAACGTGTATATCCATCAAAATCTCGACATCGAATTTTTGACATGAATCCAATACTTTCTCTCTATATATATATTACATATATACATAGGTAAGAGAAAGTAAAAATTCAATATAAGGCCCCCGCTTCTAGTGCCGCCCCAGGCCCCCAACTGCCTCGGTACGCCTCTGTATATACTCCTTGAACTAAAATTGTAGATTTCTATCATTTTTTGGAGTAAATACTTCACCTGGAAGTAGAAGTTTACCTAAAAAGTTTTTTCAAAAATTTTGAAATTATTTATAGTTTCAGTTGATATATTAGAATTCAAGATGTAAGATTTATTAGTATGGAAAATATTTATATTTTGTTACCATGGCAACCATTTCTTTCTTTCCTTTGAAGAACAAGAGTAAAGTGGCGTTCAGAAGATGTCAATGGCAAAATAAGAATATACATTTGAAAGAGCATCTAAAAAATAATTGATTTTTGAATTTTAAACAAAATCGTTGGATCAAATTTTGAGAAAATCGAAAAAAAAACTGATAAAGTACATCAGTAAACTACTAGTACTTTTTGGCCAATTTTGATTAAAAGCTTTTTTTCACGCCTCAGGGGGTTGCCTAACTTAAATATAAAATTCCAACCTCCTAGCTCAATTCATTCATGCTTAAAATTGAACACACACACTCACACAGACACACAGAAAGACCATGTCGCGAAAACCACATTTTTGGATTCAGGGGATCTCAGAACGTGTATATCTATCAAAATCTCGACATCGAATTTTCGCCATGAATCCAATACTTTCTCTCTATATATATGTAATTTAACATATACATATAGGTAAGAGAAAGTAATAAAGGTCAAATGATTTTCGCTAGAGGGAAAAATGGAGTGATTGTGACTTATCACGAGGGAAAATTTACTAAAAAAAAAGATAAAATGATATGAATTTTGTATAGGAAATTTTAAACAAAAAGTTCAAAACAAGTTTCGGTTCGGTTCGGCCGAAACTAAGATTGAGGCCGAAATTCGGTTTCGGTTTCGGTTACGGCTGAAAATCATGTTTCGATCGGACCCTATAAATCAGACGCAAAATCGAATCAAATATTTCGAATGCCAAATTCGCTCTTGGATAATACAAATTGAAAATGAATACAGGCTACACGAAGTTAATTAAATGGATCAATTTTAAATATATAATGGATGGGGATGAGAAAATCTCTATGCCAAAAAAAAAAAATATATATATATATATATATATGAACAAGTGACGAATTTATAAATTTATGATGATATATAACCAGTTATATTTATTTGAACGACATAATACGGAAACTAATCTCACATGTTGTTAAATAAATCTCAATTAGTTTTGAAGCGTATTCATTATTTATGCTTTATATAAATACGTAATTATTATTATTCCTTTAAATTTAGATAATAAAGGAACATATTCTATTATCTAATTATATGGGAGTCGGAGGGTTGTATAATGAACGAAACGTTAAGGGGGTAAGGCAAACTTGCACCTCATTACTCAAGCACTCTCACGCAAATGTGTCACGCAATGAATAACAAAAACAAACACAAAGACAGTCATTAATTTGTTATAATCAATAAATAATAGGGAAGACTAAGAAAAAAAAGAAAAGAAAATCACAAGGATTTCAAAAGATAAAATAAGAGTAAATGAAATAATTACAAGTTAAAAGGATTGTTCATTTGATATTCTAATTGAGTTAATTTTGAAATGAAAGATGGTGCCTTTTTAGGAGGCTGCCTGTCTGCCTGCCATCTTTTCAACACACCTCGACATCTAGGCAAAGAAGTGCTTTTAATTAACTTGTTCATATATTATCAAAAAGAAAAACAAGTCAGTTGAAATAAATAAATTCGAAGGAGAAAAAAATGGGGAAGAACTTAAAAAATAAAAAATAAAAGTTAAAAAGACTAACGAGACAAAATTTATTTCAATTGAATTAGATACCAATCAATTGAAATAAATAGGGATGGGGTCTAAATGGATTCAGATGCCGAAAAAGATCTTAAAAAAAAACATCTTACTAAAATTACCAAAAATAAATTTGTTTAAAATTAAAATAAGCGCAGCTCCAAATATACTAATATAGAAAATTTATCAAATAATTAATTATATAGCCTATTTATACCATGAAGCATCCCTAAATTATTTTTTTTAATAAAAATAAAATAAAATAAAAAATTCTAGCAGATTATTACTCCTTTGTATAACAACGAGTCAAAATATTTTACAACCACGGTTTCCGACCCCTTTAGAGTTCTGCAAAATGTCACTGAGAATTATTTTATATTTTTCTTGACTTGCAGTAAATTTAGTTCCGTGTAAGTTCAGCTGATATCAATTGTAAAAGCTGATATAAATTACTTACTGTTAGTAATGTAACTCACATTATTATGTTTGTATTATTCTAAAAATGTATAATTTTAGTTTGTTTTTTCGCCTATACCTACTGGCATCTAAATTGATTTAAACAAATTTTCATTTGACTGCCTGAGATCCGAACCCATATCCCTTGATCTTAAAGACAATCTGTATTGACATTTGTTATCAATGGGATATGGAATTTGGTGGCTGTGAATATAGTTGATTGGAACAAGGACAGGTTCAGCCAAATGAAAAGCCTTTATATGCTTATCGATCCAGGAGATCCGATCTCATCACCAGTCCGAGATATTAAATATATCTCGAAACGTCTTCGGGATCGATAAGCATAAAAACGCTTTTCGTTTGGCTGAACCTGCCATTGTTCCGATCAATTCTAACCTCTCAGCGCAGGTATAATGTATTTATTAAGTGCAGAAGAAAAGAGAAAAAAATAAAATAAATCAGAATATACATGTATAGAGGTAGAAAAAATGGCAACATAAATAAAATAAAGGTATTTTAGGAAAATATATGAACGTGATTCAATTTTAAAAACAGATCATATTTCTTCTATAGAAATGAAAAATATAAAAAATAAAAAAATGCAAAGAAAATGAATGTATAGATTAAATTAACAAGGAGTGGAAGTTTGGCAAAAATTTATACAATAAACTGTCAAGGTTAGTAGAAAGACAAGGTTGTCTCATACGGAGTGGAAAATGGTGGGGGTTTTGGCAGATGACGTCACTCGAGTCCAAGATTCCCTAGTGACAAACGTTCTGAGTGCATATAGCTATTTGATATTTTGTTCTTAACATTACACATCCTTTAATAAATCGATTTGGACATTGTTTTATCATTTTTGCTTATATTGGAGGTAATTAATTGAATGTTAAATCAAATAGTTAAAAAATATATATTTGATTATAATCATAACCTTTTTCAAAATATTCGATTTAGGCTGTTTTAAAGTGAAACTTTTATTATATCACTACGAATTTTTTGGTTCTTCTATCAGCATGTCGTTTTGTAACGAGGTGACGTAAAAAGCCATGACGCTACGAGCCATGACGTCACAATCCGTGACGACAAAAATAAGAAAGTTGAAATTTAATATATATAATGAATTATAAAAAAATAATTGTGAGATTTAATAATTCAATTTTTAAATTGATAAAATATAATTTTTAAAATAAT
This sequence comes from Euborellia annulipes, assembly GCA_023213315.1. NCBI lineage: Eukaryota > Metazoa > Arthropoda > Insecta > Dermaptera > Anisolabididae > Euborellia > Euborellia annulipes. The sequence continues at coordinate 93,750 of JAKCPI010004364.1, read as the reverse complement.
TTAAAATATTCAAATCTTCAATCTATATATACTGTATATATATAATCCAGGGGGGCGAAGCCCTCCTGGCTAGCCACGCCGCCCGCCGAAGGCGGGCGGCGCGGCTAATTACTAAATAAATATTGTTCACAGTTTTTAACATGCGTCTATTGATTTCCTATTTTCCAATTATTAAATTAAGATTAAAAACGCGATTTTAATAACCTTAATTGAATAATTTTTTGAAAATTTTCAGTTAAACGCCTACGATGCGAAAAAAGTTTCACTTGCTTCGTGGTTTCATAAAACCACACAATGATTTTTTTTCATCTTTTTGAACCAACATTTAATTTGTGTGTTTGTGGCGCTTTCTTTACATGCATTCAAGGTAATTAATGAAATACTAAATCAATTATTTAAAATATATATTTGATTCAAATCATTCTTTTAGATGCCTGGAACAATTTGCTCAGTTGCAATTTGTAAAAATTCTTTTTATAAACAAAAGGAGAAGAAAAATTATTGTTTTTTTTTTCATTTCCAAAAGATGATAACCTACGAAAAGAATGGATTAGAAGATGTTATCGAAAAGATAGTGTAAATCCAAAAACGGGAAGAATTTGCAACGTGCAAAATCTGATTTTCAAGAAGACATGCGAGCGAAAATTATGAATTTACCTCCCGAAATTCGATTAAAGCCAACAGGTAGGTAAAAAATACTCTATATATATATATATACACAAGGCTTTTTTCACTATAGGCTATACCCATGTCCACTGAGATTCTAATTTTACATTTTATTTTAGTAATATCTTATTTATTATTAATATATCAATTTTTTCAGCTGTTCCATAGTTATTTTTAAAACCAAGTGATGTACTAATTCCTGAGGAATCAGCCCGATTAGCCCGAGATAAAAGAAAGGAAGAAAAAGAAATATTGGAAGATTTAATGAAGAAGGTTTCTGAAACTTCAAGTCTACAAACAAATATTTCACAGACAGAAAAAGATGAAGAAAAAAATATAACAAAGGCATTTTAAAAAAAGAAAAAAACATAGTAAATAAAATAACTAAATATGTATTTAAAAATGCCCAGAAATTCCTATAATTTTAGAAAAATCATTCGTTAAATTAAGAGTTTTACTTAGAATAAAATTTTTTAATTCTCAAAGAGTAGTTACTAATAGAATTTCTTTAATGAAAAGAAAACTTTCTGACGAAGGAAGAAAAAAATCTTAAAAAAGAAGAAAACTATTTCATAAGAAATAAATATTAATAGAATAATAGACAGGAACAAGACAGGCGTTTCGGTTTTAATTAAATAAAGCCATCATCAGTTCTCAAGATATTATTGGCTCAAGGTTGGGATGCAGAGAGTGTTGTTTTATATAAACATATACAAAATTATATAAAAATATAACATTTGCACAGACAATAATCTCTTGAGAACTGATGATGGCTTTATTTAATTAAAACCGAAACGTCTTCTGGATTGAGATTTTTATTCGATAGGGGCTGTCCTGTTGGGCTGACATTCTCTCTTCCTGTCTATTATTCTATTAATATTTATTTCTTATGAAATAGTTTTGGTAGAGAGGTCATACCATCCTTGTTAAGGTTTTTGGCCAGGTTTTCCTTAACAACTTAAGGCCAATGTCGGGATGGCTAATGCGACGTTTACTATACATTTCTATTTTTTTTCCTTTTGTTTTGTTTTGTTATATTTGTTATTATATTTAAATTTGTATTGTGTTTGTTGGACCTAGCCACCGGGGACTGGTGCCTCTAAGCGGGTCGTAATAAATTTATTTATTTTATTTAAAATATGTTCCATTTTTATTTTTTTGAAATATTATTTAATGTTTTTTTTCAGCACTAGAACACAGAAAATAATAATTTTTTTTAAAATATATTAATCAAATACGGTAATAGAAAGTAAAACAAAAATGAAGACATTTCGGAAAAAAATAATTTCTACTTATATATACTTATATAATATTGTTATATAGGAAAGAGAAAGTAAAAGGAAAAATTAAATATTTTAATTTAAAATTTATATTCAACTATCAAAAATGATGAAAGAAAATTAAAATCTGGTGTGACTGGCGCACAGCACACAACTTTCTCTTACCTTCGGTAATCGAAAGTTGTGTACTGTGCTTGTCACACCAGATTTTTTGTGTCAACATGTATTTAGTTCCCGGCAGTAGGGAATATTTGAATTCACATGTAAAATTTATAAGTATGGGAAAATATTTATATTTTGTAACCATGGCAACCAATTCTCCTATCTTTCCTATGAAGCACAAGAGTAAAGTGTGCTTCAAACAATTTTGGGGGCAAAATGAGAATATACATTTGAAAGAGCATCTAAAAAATAATTGATTTTTGAATTTTAATCAAAATCGTTAGAGCGAATTTTGAGAAAATCGAAAAAAACTGAAAAAGTACATCAGTAAAGTACCAGTAGGGATGAAACGATACCACTGAGGTATCGATACTTTTACTCGATACCGGTATCGGTCGCAAAGTATCGAGTACCTACTCGGTATCGATTGAAAAGTATCGATACTTACTCGTATCGGTCAAATTTTTCGTACAATTAAAGATAAGCAAAAACAGCAGTAAGTACTGATTATTATCAAGATTCGCAGGAACTTTACAGCCAGGAGATAAATAAAATTTTTTTATTTAATCTCCTGACTGAAAGGTCTCTGCGAATCTTGATTAATTCTCCACAGCCATAAAAAATCAAGTTCTTCAGAAAAAAAAAAAAAAAAACTGACTAAGAAAAAAATTCTGTTTTAGAGGTACTACCCAAAAATAATTTTTTTTCAAGATGTTTCCCTGTTAAAAACTCCTATAAAATTAAAATACAGTGGTACAAACCATTCCACTTATTTCTATTGCAAATAAGAACAAATATACGTAAATGTTCTTCCTACCTAATTAATCATCGCGTAAGTGGACCGAGTATCGATACGAGTATTTTTGACCGATACTTACTTGGTACTCGAATCCAAAGTATCGATTTCAAAAGTACTTGGTATCGAAAGAAAAGTATCGAGTAAGTACTTGTATTTACTCGTATCGTTTCATCCCTAAGTACCAGTACTCTTTGGCCGATTTTGATTAAAAGCTTATTTTTCCGGTCCCGGGGGGTGTTTAACTTAAATATAAAATTTCAGCCTTATAGCTCAATTCCTTCATGCTTAAAAGTAAACACACACACACACACACACACACAGACCATGTCGCGAAAACCACTTTTTTGGATTCAGGGGACCTCAAAACGTGAAGATCCATCAAAATCTCGACATCGAATTTTTGACATGAATCCAATACTTTCTCTCTATATATATATTACATATATACATAGGTAAGAGAAAGTAAAAAAATAAATAAATATGGACGGACTTAAAGTCTGTTCGTGTAAAAGTGCCTACATTTTTTTTTTAATCCATAAATTAAAAAAAAAATTCATTTTAAATGATCGATTAACTAATTAGTCATTTTTATTATTTAATGAATTTAATTGATATTCATAAATATTAAAATCTTTTGTTAAATAAAAAATAAATAAATATGGATGGAGGTTGTTTGAAATGAATTTATTTATGGGAATGTATCTAAATAATTATAAAAAAAATTTAGTGAGACGGATGGACATTATTTTGTTATTATTTATGAAATATTAATAAAAATATATATTGAATATATTTTTTTTATTATTGATAATTTAAATGAATTTAATTTTTATTCATGAATGAATAAATGGCTTTTTTTAATAATAATATTCATATAATCATTTGTGTTATATCAGATATTCGTTGTAAAAATAACATTTGTTTAAAAAAAAAAAAATATTATATAAATAGAAATATACTAATAATAAAACTGTAGTTTTTATCAATTTATAATATGGATTTAAATAAAATGGGGTTGAAGGGGTTGAAGACCAATCATTAAAAAAACCTTAAAAATTCTAAATTAATTATTCCCGAATACGATCTATTCAATCTAATTTTTATTTATTTTAAAAAAGTTGTAAATTAAATTTTTAATTCTTGGGATCTAAGTACGTTTCGAAATTTTTTTTCCAATTGATTGGTAACGAATTAATTTGAAATATTGGAAGTGGAAGCCCCCTTCACAAGAGCCTAGATCTCTACCCCTTCTGTTAAGTGTTATACCCATATTATTATAGCCATTATAATTTTAATACAAATATATTTAATTAACAAGCTAAATGCCTCTCAAAGGCAAATCCCTAAAAGAGCATTAATTGACGGCCTCTTTATTTTAATACACAATCCCAGTTGATGTAAAAATATTGAATAAAAAATAAAAAAGTACGAAGAATTTGAAAAAGAGATGAGAGAAGAGAGAGGAGCCGCGATTGCGCGAGCAAATGGATCGATTAGCGGAGGCGGCGCGTGTCAAACGCCACCCTCCCGAAAAGGGGATGGGTGAGCATACGCCTCCCTGGACCTCCCCACCCATGAAAACATGACGATCGTGTGTGACCAACACCATCACCAGCCCAGCAACCCTCCCCAAACAAGCAAAGTTGAAAACATCTGCCTCGAAAAATCACGACTCGATTCCACTCAGGGGACAGAAATTATCATCAATGACATTTTTTTTTATTGAGCAGTGACTTAATTACCAATCGATTTCTTGCCTTATTAAATATTAATTTAATATCACAATTACAATACAAAAAATCTGGTGCGACCATCACACCAGATTTTTAATTTTGAAATCTTTATTCTTATGTATTCAAGAAAACAAGGTAAATATAATTAGGCCTTGATTTGAAAAATAATTAATAATTGTAATTATTTTAAGTCTGAGTAGCATTCAATATTCAAAAGAAAATAAAAAAAAATCTATAATTGATGTTACGGTAAAATTTATGATAATTATTAATAATTAGAAATTTATATAAAATTAAATGTTTTTTTTTTTTTACTTCCATCATGGAAATTAGCGTTAATAATAAGATTTAATGATGAAATATTAAAAATCTTAAAGATGCATATCTCCAACGAAAAAACAAAAAGAGAAAAAAAAAAGAGTTAATGGCTTTTGCAAGATAAAAATCGAAAATTTCTATAGACAAGCATTGAAGTGACGAAGAATATGAATTGGTGAATTATGACACTGGAAAAGATCAAGGCGAATGAATAATTAAGTGAAATTAGTAGCTATCAAAATGAGAGAATTTCCAAAGTAGACGATTATCCATCTCTGAATAACAAAAAAAAATTTTGGTGAAATTTTAATTATAAATTCATCTTTAATTTAACCTCTGACCTTATAGTCAAAAAAATTTCATAAACTAATCAAACAAACGTATTTGTACTCAGATCTCTTTCTTTTGTTTCTTAACCGATCCTAATAAAATTCACACAATGACATAATAAATAATAAAAATTCAATTTGGCAGAACTTTGGGGGGTGAACTTTTTGAATTCTCTGTTCCAGGGACCCTGGTGCAAAGCCTACCGATGGTCGTTATAATATCAATTAAATTTAAAGTATTGCGGCCTCCCGACCTGGCAACTGAGTAGAGCAAGAGTCACCACCATGCGGTTAAGCAATGCCAAGCGCGGCGAAACCTCGGTTTGGAGACCACTAGGGAGAGTGTTGAACGTTCTTCGTAAGTCGTCGGCACTTGTTATTTTCTATAAATATAATTTCTAAATGGCCGTTACAGCCGAGAGGGTAAAAAATAAAATAAATAGAGTATTGCGATGGTGGCAAAAGTTTCGATGTCGAAAGGTTCATGGCATTTTGTATGCACAAAATATCTCAAAAACGAGAAGAGCTACTAGATTGAAATTTGATATTAACGCAGAGTCACAAGTGTGTTCGAGAGTGGAGCCTTGAGCTTAGGCAACCGAAATGCTTAGCTGTCGGATGTGTTGTCTTCGAAGAGGCTTTTTATGCTTCAGTTGCATAAAAGTGTTTTATTTATTTTAAAAATATTAGTTTGGTTGACTAAGCTCAAGGGTTCATTCTCGAGCACATCATATACTTGTGGCGTCGACTGTACCATGTAGTATCAAACAAGAATGCTTTAATCAAATCTGCAGAAAGATAGATTTTTTTTTCGAATACATCTTCGACTTCAGGTAACCCTAAAGAAAAACATCGCATGGGGTTAAGTCCGTGGAAGGCTTCTCTCGGAAGGGGGATCTCAACTGGCCCGCAGGGTCACCGGACTTGACCCCATGCGAATTTTTTTTTTTTTTTTTTTAGGATTATCTGAAGTCGAAGATGTATTGCAACTATCCCAAGACCATGGAAGACCTACAGAACATGTCTGAAATTGCAAGAATACCAGAAGAATGCTTGAAAGAGTGCATGAAAATTTCAGTAAACGACTGCAGCAGTGTGTGGATTGTGGAGGTAAACATTTGCCAGATACACTGTTTAAAATCATATAATAAAAAACTTCCAATATGAGAAAAATAAAAATATGTTTCTAAGTGTTCAATCAGCAATTTATCGTGGGCCACCCTGTGCAAATCGATGACGAGATTTTGATGGAAATTCACGTTTTGGGGACCACTATGTTGAAAAAAAAAAAAAAAAAAAAAAATGTCGACACAGTTAATTAAAATCCAATTTTAGGTTAAAACGGCTGCGTGATATGCATTTAATCTTTGCATAAGAATTAGATTGTGAGGAATTCATTTATAAATTCATAAGCGGTATTAAATGTCATCTCCGGTAAAAATGAATAAATATCATATTTTTTATTCCTTCAAGAGACTGCCTGTTTGGCCTTGGCAATTTAAATTAGCCATGTTTAAAGGATTTTCACATGATATAAATTAAATTAGCACAGCAAAAAAAAAAAAATAATAATAATATTCTCACACATACAGTGAAGTTGTTAATTTACAAATGGCAAATAAAATTTTTATTTAAAAGGCAAAATAAATAAATAAATTTTCATGTTCGTATTATAAATTATAAAATGTCAAATACATTTTAATATTTAAAAAAAATGAACAGGTTTTAAATTATTAAATTAGAATAAATATTTGGAATTTTTTATAAATTATATTAATAGATAACATTTTTTAAAGAGATAAATTGCTGTTGAATACTCACATATAGCCAGAACGGGCTAACTAATATCCATAGGCGCCGGAACTGGGGGGGGCAGGGTCATTGCCCCCCCTGGCATCCTACAGGGGGGGGGCAGAGGGGGGCAAAATTTCTTCTTTTATTTCATTTATTTTTAAAAATGATATATTTTTACTTTTGAAAAATAAAATCTTCTAAATTAAAAAAATTAAAAGAGTAAAAATTCATTTTTTTTTCAAATTTTTTCCAAAGATTTTTAATAAAATCACTAGCAAATTTTTTAAAATTTTAATTTTATTAACATTGTGATTTTATTTAAAATGTTTAAAGTTGTATAGTAGATTTGTTTTTGATTTATACTATTTAATATATTAAATTATTTTAATTTTCTAAAAAATTTTTTTGCCCCCCTGATTCAAATTCGTTCCGGCGCCCCTGCTAATATCCTACCGTTTTTGGGAAAGTAAAGATAAATAAAATTTTTTAGAAGAGAGGTAGCATAAAACTTGACAAATCGATATATTTTCATTCATTTTTTTTTTTTTTTGAAATTTTTTAAACTCTTCTATTAAGAAGTTTATATAATGAAAGTAATACCCAGTCCTTTAGGAAAAAAATCTATTAAAATTTCCCAATTCCCCAATGTAAAATTTTATCCAATGATGCTTTAATAATAAATCGAGTTAAAAATGTTATGTGCATACGCTTTATGCTTCAATGAAAGAGAAGAGAAAAAGAGATAATTAGTTAGATCCTGGCAAAAAAAAAAAAAATAACAAAAAACGATCAATATAGCCATTATTCCGGTATATATGAATGATATTCGCTTATCTGGCAAAATCTTGTTGAAGGATCAATAAATTAACTTTATATACGTACTGTATATATATTTATAAAAAAAATAATTTGGATAAAAAAAAAAAATAATTGTTTCAAATTACACCATTTTTGACTAATATCCATGATTAGTAACAAAAATTTGACTAAGAATAAGAAAAAAAAAATATATATAAAAAGAAAGAATATTAAATAGGTCACAGGTGGAGAGACGATAAAATTAGGTGTTAGATTTTTTTTTTCATTAAAAAAAGATAGGAGATATGGTTGAGAGATAATATAGTAGATAGAGTTTATATAAAACTGCGATTAAGTACTTGTGAAATTATTAGACTTGTTAATTTAGATTTATTTAGTGACAATGAAATTTCATGAATAAAAAGATATAATTTTTACTTTCTCTTACCTATGCACGGTATATATGTAATATACATGGGCGTAGCCAGACTTCTTGTTAGGGGGGGCCAACCCCTCGTTAGGGCGAAAGAGGGGGGTTTGCAATTAATATATACATAGAGTATTAATTATATATTTAAATAAAAAAAAAAAATTAAATTAATGTAGTGAATTGGGGTGTTAAAAAAAATTTCCAATGGGAAAAATATATATAAAGATATTTTTTTTTCAATTTTTAGGACCAGCCAGGGGGGGGGGAGCAACGGCCCCCCTGCCTCCCCCTGGCTACGCCCATGGTAATATATATATATATATATATATATATAGTGAGAAAGTATTGGATTCATGTCAAAAATTCGATGTCAAGATTTTGATGAATCTTTACGTTTTGAGGTCCCCTGAATCCAAAAAAGTGATTTTCGCGACATGGTCTGTCTGCCTGTCTGTGTGTGTTCAATTTTAAGCATGAAGGAATTGAGCTAGGAGGTTGAAATTTTATATTTAAGTTAGGCAGCCCCCGGGACCGGAAAAATAAGCTTTTAATCAAAATCGCCCAAAACTAGTACTTTACTGATGTACTTTTTCAGTTTTTTTTTTCGATTTTCTCAAAATTCGCTCTAACAATTTTGTTCAAAATTCAAAAATCAATTATTTTTTGTTAGAAGCAGCATTTACTCTTGTGCTCCATAGGAAAGATAGGAGAAATGGTTGCCATGGTAACAAAATATAAATATTTTCCCATGTTTATAAATTTTATTACATCTTGAATTTTAATATATCGGCGGAAACTAAATATATGTCGACACGAAAAATCTGGGGTGACAAGCACAGCACACAACTTTCTCTTACCTTCGGTAATCGAAATTTGTGTGCTGTGCGACAGTCACACCAGATTTTTTTCTATGGTTTTGGCCCCCGCATCCTTCCCTTGAATACACAAATCACACGAGTTTTTTTTTTTTAGGCATGCTTGATATTTTAGACATTTTGACTATTATCATTATGTGGGAAGAAAATAATAGCAGATAGATAAAATTTCATTTATTAGGCTCTCTATGCTGGCGTTTCGGTATTGGTCAAGACCAACCTCAGAGCTTGCAATATAGGCATACAATTGAATATTCAATCATAGTGAAATTAGGTTATATGGACAGTGTTTTGCATAAAGGAACCAAGCGCCATTATGAGTTAAGACCGCCATCTTGTAAGGAAAAAGAAGATCAAGAAGAAACATGTATACAATTTCGTACATTGGTTCATTATTGTTTGCTCTATCACGTATATATTTGGTTTAATAAAAAAAATTATGATGATCGATTGATATTGAAAAATGGAATAAATCTATGTTAATAAAAAAAGGTAATTAGAGCATTTTTAAAACTTTGATGCAAGGTAAATATCAACTCTATACACATATAATAATGATTTATGGTTATGCAATTATCCAGATAATAATTTGCTATCAGACGGAAATTGACATTTAACAAGGGGGAAAGAGGGCTTATGTTTTAAGCTGGTGATCAAGATTGTTCGACGTTGTTGGAATATTTAACCAACATCTAATCAAAATTACATAAACACAAGAGAAGTTAAATATTGAAGCAATCTAATGGGTAAATTTAAAAATCTCTAACATAAAATTAATTTCGAAATAATAAGAGACGACGATTTAAATAAAATTTATGACAAAAATTCTAAACATTATTTGTAGTTTTATTAGATTATTGTTTAATAGGCATTCATCACGAATTCACTATTAATAGCTTTTTTATTTTCTCTTACCTCTATATATGTTAATATATATAGAGAGAAAGTAATGGTTTCATGTCAAAAATTCGATGTCGAAATATTGATGGATCTTCACGTTTTGAGGTCCCCTGAGTCCAAAAAAGTGGTTTTAGCGCCATGGTCTGTCTCTAGGGGTGTGGGCAGGGGCGCCGGAACGAATTTGAATCAGGGGGGGCAAAAAATTTTTTTTAGAAAATTAAAATAATTTAATATGTTCAAATAGTATAAAACAAAAACAAATCTACTATAAAACTTTAAAAATTTTAAATAAAATTACAATTTTAATAAAATTAAAATTTTAAAAAATTTGCTAGTGATTTTATCAAAAATTTTTGGAAAAAATTTGAAAAAAAAATGAATTTCTTACTCTTTTAATTTTTTTTAATTTAGAAGATTTTATTTTTCAAAAGTAAAAATATATCATTTTTAAAAATAAATGGAAAAAAAGAAGAAATTTTGCCCCCCTCTGCCCCCCCTGTAGTATGCCAGGGGGGGGCAATGTACCCTTGCCCCCCCAGTTCCGGCGCCTATGGGTGTGGGTGTTCAATTTTAAGCATGAAGGAATTGAGCTATGAGGCTGAAATTTTATATTAATTTAAACACCCCCCGGGAGCGTGAAAATAAGCTTTTAATCAAAATCGGCAAAAGAGTATTAGTACTTTACTAATGTACTTTTTCAGTTTTTTCGATTTTCTCAAAATTCGCCCGAACGATTTTGATTAAAATTCAAAAATCCATTATTTTTTTAAGATGCTCTTTAAAATGTATATTCTCATTTTGCCATTGAAATCTACTGAAGACCACTTTACTCTTGTACTTCATAAGAAGGATAGGAGAAATGGTTGCCATGGTAACAAAATATATAAATATTTTCCCATACATATAAATTTTACATCTTGAATTCTAATATATCAGAGGAAACTAAATATATGTCGTCACGAAAGATCTGGTGTGACAAGCACAGAACACAACTTTCGATTACCGAAGGTAAGAGAAAGTTGTGTGCTGTGCGATCAGTCACACCAGATTTTTTATAAAACAAACGGGAAAAATTCGATGAGATGAATATTTTTTCAAATTTTGTATAATTTGATAATAAATTTAAACCTTTATAGTTGCATTTAAAAATCCAACTATTATTCTTTGTTGTTGATATATTAGAGGAAATTTTAATCTGGAATGATCTATGTTTAATTTAAAAAGTTTTGGTAATTTGGTTTTTCAAAGTATTTTATATGTAGGTCCTAATGAAAAGGAATCGGTTAAATTTTTGACAACTTTGCTCAACTCTTGAGTTTGAAAAACATTGTGATTGATGGTATGTAAATATGGGGCTTGACTCGGATGTTTTATACTCAATTGGTCAAATTTAACTAATTCAGGAAACAATTTTGGAAGCCATTTTTTTTTCTTGAAATTTTTTTTACATATTTTTCTATAATCAAATAAAATCATGATTAAAGAATAATAAGCCTAATAATAAATAGCAGAGATCTTAATTTTTCAGAAAATCCGGAGAGATGAATATTTATATTTTGTCAAATTTGATAATAAATGCCTCATTTATAACATTATGCTTCCATATATATATAGCAAAATTAAGAAGATTATTTCCCCTTAAAATTTTCGCAGTGTCTAATTTTTTAAAGATGTGCGGAAGATAATGAGTAGGATTTTTTTCAATTTTTTTTACAAAAAAAAAAACAATAATTGCATTTTAACTATCATTATTTTAACTTAAACAAGGTGTAAGGTCACTAATAATCTTGACAAGTTGAATGTTTTTGTTCCTTTGTGAAAAAAGATTATATCAAGAGTGTAAAATAGCCTTAATTAACACAGTAGACAAATGAAGGTGTAGAAGCAAGTATTTTCTTTCTTTTTTTTTAGAAGAGTGTTGATTATTAAATTTTTTTATCGACAGACAGGCAGACAACAGCTGCCATGGTGGCATCTGGTGCATGGTGATGGGGATAATGAAAAACCCTAAAACTACTCCCCCACCCGGACGACAAGGAGGGAATCCTTCAGGAAAAATAGGGAGAGGGGATTCCTTCCCCCTAAGGGAAATGGAAGGCCGGAACTTGGGCAGAAAACAAAGAGAAAATGAAGGAGACGATGTCGACGTCGACGACGACGAAGACTACGACAACGACCAGGTTGAAGAAAAAAAAAAAGAAGAAAAAGTAAAAGAAGAAGAAGACCCTATTTGGAAAGTGAACGAGGCAGCCATCGAGATAGACGTGCCAGGCATTCCGATAACATGGCCAACTTATGCAAATGGAAATAGAAATATAAAAAAGCGTAACCATCAAGAGTGAATAAAAAAAAATCGTGATAAACGTTAACAAGTTAGAAATATTAAAAATGCAAACGTTTGTATTATTTTATTATAAGATAAGAAACAAGAAAATTTATTAGTAAGAATTAATTTTAAATATTCGATTTTATTATATCTATTATTCAGGTAAATAAATCTACTGTAGAAATAGGAAAAAAATTTACTTAATCTTATTTAAAATAGTGTGTAAAGAATGAAATTAAATTTTAAGAAATTGAAGCTATTAATATTTAATTAATTAAATAAAGGACATTATCAGTGGTTATATAGTTATTTTGATTAAACTCTATAATAAAAACAAAGTATTTATTTATAAGCAATATGATTTAAGACCCCCCCTCCCTCATCCTCACACCTACTCCATATCATACAATTCATACTATCATTACTAAACTAATTACATTTTCTTTTTTCCCCTTATTTATAATATCTTACTTACAAAACCATATTATTCATTACTAAGTTCCAATGACTGACTGACATTTTAACCCAAATTTAAATTCATTATATACTCCTAAAGATACAAATTTCTTTACTACGAAAATTAAATTTATTATCATATTTTTTAAATTCACATCTTATTTTCTTTTTAATATTTTAAATATTTCAGAAAGAAACTTATTTATTATTTTTTCCTCTTTAGAGAATATATAATATTATTATAAAATTATATCACCAATTCAAAAAAAAAGGGAAATACAATCCGCCCTTTTTCTCCCCCTTCTTTTCTTTTCTCCTCAAACGCCCGTCCCCCTTTCCTTCCGAGAAAGAAAAAAAACAAATCCCCCTTTAAAGATTTCAAGAACAAAAATCTCCAAAGCTCCAAAAAAAAGATCCCGCCCTCCCCTTTTTTCCTTTCGTTTTTCTCCTCTGTTGTTCTCTTTAAAAATTTTTAGTTAAGGCCCCTTTCCCGATCTTTTTTTTTCCGTCATTTTATTCACTATTTTTTCGGAACAGGAACAAAATTTTCAAGCACGAATACTTTGCAAAATTTCAAAATTTTATTATTAGATGATATAGAAGAAAGAATAATTTCAATGTTCAAAATGAATTAAGCGCAGCAGATTGAAAACAATTAGGGAGAGGGAGAGTTATATGCCGACTGTGCACCCCGAGATTAGGTAGAAAAGAAAAACAAAAGAAAATGATGTTGATAAGTAAAGGCTAAAATAACATAAATATTAGATCATATTACTTTCCAAATTTAATATCAAAATCGATGAACTGTTTCTCTAGGAGACGCGTCTCACAGTTTGGAAATCACTGATTCCAAGTATGAAAACATTGCACTTTTGGAGGCCGAATTTTTTTTTTTTTTTTTTTTTGAAAATATTTTTACATGTCCGTCTGTCCGTACGCATAAAAATCACTGCCTGAACTAAAGGTCGTAGAAAAATAATAATTACATTTACGTATTCAGCATAGAAAACTGGTTCAGGGAAAAATACGTTTTGGTCCCTAGCACTTTCGGTTAATGAATAATTAACCTTTAAAATAAGAAAAATGCCTCAGATTAAAATCTACAGTGAGAGCGCCCCTTAAATTCTTTCCTACTTTTAACTGGCAGTTTCTAACATTTCTGGACGCGTCTCAGTTTTAGAATCACTGATCATCTAGCTTACATATACTGTACTGCATAGGCGTAGTCAGGGGGTGGGGTTTGGGGGTTCAACCCCCCCCCCATGGGACCCAAGCCATGACTAGATATTTAATACAAATTATATTTCATTCATATACATAGGGTAAGAGAAAGCAAAATATAATAATTTACTCTAGCTTAAAAAACAAACCAAAATGATTGAAAAATACCCTAAAATAATCTTAAATTTTTGAAAAAAAAAATTCTTGATCTCACCCGCATCAAAAATTTCTGGCTACGCCAATGCTGTACTGGAATGTAGCTGTAGCTGTATTCCAAATTTCTAACATCAACAGCAACTTCTCTCCAAATTAAAGTATCCAATTTTGTTTTTAAATGAAATTTTAAAAAAATGTCAAACATTCAGAGGAATGAATCAATCAATAAGTAGCGAAAACAAAATCTCAAATTAATTCCTCAATATACAAAAATGACTGAAACGAATAAAATAAACTTCATCTTAATATTCGTTAAAAATTTTCATGTAATATATTATTTAAATATTATAAATTGGTACCAAAATTTGAATTAGAAAAGGGGAAGTTGACAGATGATATTTAGATGATTTTTTTTTTAATAGTCTATTTTTCGACTCAGAAGTTTAGTATTCCTGTTTTCCTCTCGAATTACCGTTCCATAGAGTTCCTGTCACCTCTTCCCTGTTTAAGTTAAGGGTGTATATTATATATATACAATATAAGGGAGAGAAGTTAAGTTTCGGTCCCTTTAGGAGAAAGAGAGGGGAGGTTAAGTGTGTGCGTGTGGCAAGCAAAATGTGCCACCCGCCCACAAACACAAACATAAACCAACACAGTTGCATTTATTCTGTAAGAAGGAAAGAGAGACGATAAGAGCAAGGCAAGCCAAGTAAACACGACGTGCACACTCAACATATATCGTGATAAGGCACGCCACTTGAGTTGAATGTCTGTTTGGTCGGTCAGACAAACCAAACCCAAACCAAATCAAACTCGATTGAGTATAATCCTTTTGACAAATGCCAAAATGCTACTTTTATATATTTTCGTTGGTAAATATTTTTAAGACGGAGAGTTAAAATATAAGAGACGTAATATTTATAAAAACTTGGATGAAAAAAAATAATCTTTTCAGATAAAAAAGAAAAGCCCCAATTCATAACCGAATGATTAATTTAATAAAAATCAGGTGTTATTGGCCGCACAGCACACAACTTACTTTCTCTTACCTTTGGTAATTGAAAGTTATGTTCTGAGCTTTTCATACTAGATTATTTGTGTCGACATATATTTAGTTCCGCCGATATATTTGAATTCAAGATGTAAAATTTATAAGTATGGGAAAATATTTATATTTTGTTACCATGGCAACGATTTCTCCTATCCTTCCTTTAAAGTACAAGAGTAAAGTGGTGTTCAGAATATTTCAATGGCAAAATAAGAATATACATTTTAAAGAGCATCTAAAAAATAATTGATTTTTGAATTTTAATCAAAATTGTTGGAGCGAATTTTGAGAAAATCGAAAAAAAACTTAAAAAGTACATAATTAAAGTATTAGTACTCTTTGACCGATTTTGTTTAAAAGCTCATTTTCACGGTCCAGGAGGGTACAAAACTTAAATATAAAATTTCAACCTCCTAGGTCAATTCCATTCCTTCATGCTTAAAATTGAACACCCACCCACCCACAGACCGAGCATGTCGCGAAAACCACTTTTTTTTGGATTCAGGGGACCTTAAAACGTATATATCCATCAAAATCTCGACATCGAATTTTCGACATGAAAGCAATACATTCTCTCTCTTTATATTAACATATATAAAGGTAAGAGAAAGTAAAAATAAACATCGTTAAAATTCAATTGACTTAACGGGTAAAAATGGGCGTGGATTAAAAAATTCGTGGGTCAGTTAAAAAGCTTGCGTGGGTCAATGGGTGATCCACGGGTCATAGGTTAGCCATCACTGTTCTAGACGATACTCATTATTTAAATGCATGTATGTGGGCGTATTTATTTATATCATCTGGTATCCAAATAATTTAAATAAATCGCTGGGATCGGAACCCGCACCTGGTGGCTTCCAGACACACACACAGATCACGGAGGGATCATTGCGGGATCCGCTTTTTTGGACACAGGAGACCTCAAAACGTGTATATCAATCAAAACCTCGACATCGAATATTTGACATGAATCCAATACTTTCTCTCTTTAATAAAGTTAGACTATAATTTAGTGAATTGATGGTGTAAAATATCTTAAATGATCTATCTAATTCGAGTTAATTGCTCAAGTGGAAATATGAATACTATATAAATATGCTTATCAAAATTAACTAAACACCTGGCATTAGAGATTTCAACTCTTATAGAATTTAAGTCTAATTAAAAAAATCTGGTGTGACTGGCGCATAGCACACAACTTTCTCTTACCTTCGGTAATCGAAAGTTGTGAACTGTGCTTGTCACACCAGATTTTTTGTGTTGAGATATATTTAGTTACCGACAGTAGGGTACATTTGAATTCAAGATGTAAAATTTATAAGTTTGGGAAAATATTTATATTTTGTTACCATGGCAACCATTTCTCCTATCTTTTCAATGGAGTACAAGAGTAAAGTGGTCTTCAGAAGATTTCAATCACAAAATAAGAATATACATTTTAAAGAGAACCTAAAAAATAATTGATTTTTGAATTTAAAAAAAAATCGTTGGAGCAAATTTAGAGAAAATTGAAAAAAACTGAAAAAGTGAATCAGTAAAGTACTAGTACTCTTTGGTCGATTTTGTTCAAAAGCTTCCTGTCACGTCCCATGGGGGTGCCTAACTTAAATATAAAATTTCAACCTCCTAGCTCTTTTCGTTCTTGAGATATTTTGTTCACAGACACACACACAGACACACACACAGACAGACCATGTCGCGAAAACCACTTTTTTGGATTCAGGGGACCTCAAAACGTGAAGATCCATCAAAATCTCGACATCGAATTTTTGACATGAATCCAATACTTTCTCTCTATATATATATTACATATATACATAGGTAAGAGAAAGTAAAAAAATATGTACAGTATAATAATATGTAATTTCACGAATAAAATTAAATAAGTGTTTTCTTACTTTTAATACGCATATTATAAAAATCGCTCAAACTCAAATTTCGTATTATATACACTTTCCTCTTCTATAATATATCGGTATGAAAAAATTGGATAAATTATTGAAAGAGCAAGTCATTGAAGGATAGTGAGTGTATAACGATTTTATCAAACACCTGACATGAATAATAATTGTTCAACAAAGAGAGAAAAAAGAACAGATGTAAAATAATATATAATCTTATAAATGAGAATAAAATGAGCAGCCAATGGATTAAATAAAAAATAAAGGGTCGGACTAACAAAAAAGCCGAGCGCAGAACTTAACTTAAAAGTTAAAAAAAGACAGTAATCTGCCTTTTAATTTAATCCTTTGGCTACTCGTTTAATTATGTACTTTTATCAAGATTAGAGCTAGAATATCAAGCAATTTCAAGCTACTAGCTCTTTTCGTTATTGAGATATTTTGTTCATAGACAGACAGACCATGTTGCGGAAACAATTTTTTCGGTCTACGGGGACCTCAAAACATGTATATCCATCAAAATCTCAACATCGAATTTTTGACATGAATCCAATACTTTTTCTATATATTAACATATATAGAAGTAAGAGAAAGTAATAAACAACAATTCTGGCTTCCCACACATTTATCATAGCAGCAAATCTCAGAGAATCAAGAAAATCTTGATGTATCTATTTATAAATAGGAAAAAAATAAGATAGGAATGACCGAAAAACTACGCACTCTAAATTTTATCAAATCTTTCATTCGAGTGGTTTCCTGCTAGCAGTTCAAATATTCCTCGCTCCTTCAGCCACCCCCATTGCTGAATTTTTTCATATAGGAAATTAATTAATTTTAAAAGGGGAAATGAGATGCAAAGCGGAAACTGGTAATAGATTCACCCAAGTCTGTGATCTTGTTTAACAAAAAACTTTGCACATAATTAATAAAATTTAAAAATTTATAATTACTATTTCAAATGAAAAAAAAATCGAATTTATAGATTTTTTATGAGTTCTAAATATTTGATTTTCTTAAGTGATATAAATTAAAATTTCATTAAGAATTGATTTCTTTTAAAAAATTTATAGAATCCTTAGAATAGAAATCAATAAGATTTAAAAATGAATTGTGTCTTATACAAGTTTTTATTAAATTTTCAACTTAAAAGGTGTAAAAATATGAAAGCATATATATTGTAATAAATTAAATATGAGCTGAAAATAGGTTGGGTGTATATTATCTTATAAATTATGGTGATATATTGTATATTCTTTATATAGTATAAATATATCATTCTTATCAAAAGCAACGATATATTATATTAGAGAAGTTTTGAATAGAAAATAATTGTAAATAGGATTTTAAAATTGTTTAATTAAAATAACTAAAGGGAAGATAATTATTTAAAATTTAAAAATTTTGATGGACATAAGAAATTATATCAAACAATGAATTTAAAAAAAAATATTAATATATAATGAAACGGGGTATGTGGCAGTTAATATCTAACCGAACATAATAATTATTTATTACTGCTGAATGTTTAAAGTACAATTGAAGACAAAAATTCTTCACAAGAAGATGAACCCAATCACTATTTTAATTGGTAAATGTGAACTTATTATAGCAACAATGAATTGGATTCTTACAATAAAACAAACCTCAAACAATTAAAAGTTACAATAATAGAAATGATTGTTGAAATATAAAATATCCTGATTGTTGAAATATAAAATATCCTAAATCAGAAATGAATAACTCAGAGCCCAAAGTTGCCGAAAAGACTGTGTGTGAATGTGAGTGTGAATGAGAAAAAAGTGTGAGTGTTTTTTTATAAAAAAAAAAACTCAGAGACCAAAATTTTTGCCAAAATAAAAAAATTTACCAATAAAATAGACAAATAAAAAATAAATAAATAAAAACATCTAATTTATTTAATCAAGAATCGAATTAAAAAAAAAAAAAAAACTAATTATACAATGATGAATTTTTACCTGGATAATAATAAAGCGGCGGCAGCATGCCGTATTGGGGGGTCAATCCGCGATAATCCATGATGATCTCTTAATTAAAGATTAAAAATTAACACAAATAACAATCCACTAACACTGACAAAAACACAAGACAGTTAATTAATCGATTGACATTGCATGTCAAATTAATATCACTTAATGCAAATGTTTCTCTTTTTTATATAATATGATGTGTCTAGTTGGCTTGTGAGCAAGCCACTGACTGACCGAGCGAGGCGGCCAAAAAGCAAACGAGGGGGGAACTACAACGATTGCCAACAGACATTCGTTAAAGTCACTAGATTGTCGACGCCAAAGTCACTAGTTTGCCGGTCAAAGTCACTAGATCGCTGCCAACCCTTGAGAATGAAAATAATACGATAAATCGGCCATCATTTCCGGCTGATGTTTGACTGCGGGATGGCACGGGAAGAGCAGGGATACCAACATGGCACGCGCGCTTGCGCCCTGATTTATCCGACAAGTTGCCATGGCGAGGGGGTGGTGACAGTGGCCCACGGTGTGGGGTGCGAATTTAGTAAAATCAATGCGGGCAAAACAGAGATTAACTTACCCCCTCTGGTAATAAGGCGACATCGGAGAGTGGTGGGAGGGAGTAGGCGCTATGCGGGCTCAAACCACCCCCGCCCATCCGTGATCCGTGATATAGTTCACAATATATTTTAACAAAATATAGAAAAATTTATGAAGACTTTTGTAACTTGTATTTCAGAATAAAAGAATTGAATCGAATCTAATCTAAGGGGGGGGGGGGCTCTTATATTTATATTTTAACAGGTAAATGTATATATTGATTTAATAATTATCTCTTTATTTGATGATAATTCTTCTCACCTATCAACAAATAAATCATCCCAGTCAACTCCACTCGGCAAGCCTATGAATTTTAAAAAGATGAGTTTTTTTCCCAACTAAATCGCTTTTTAACGTTAATAAAAATTTGCACAAAACTAAAAGGAGTATAATGAGTTAAATATCGTCTAAAATAATAAATTTATTAAATTTTCATCTTAATTAGCAATAAATTCATCCGTTAAATGTCAAATAACAATGAATCGTGTTTTGAATCATAAACGTCCGATAATAAGGTGATTTTGTTGCAGGACAATACTCGAGAACTCGTTACAACACCAGTTAGTGATCGGTTAAGGATACTTCAATCTTATTTCACACTGAGTATTCACTAAAAACTGAACCCAATCAGAATATCAATAAATTCTATTGTTGCATCAGGGGCATGCTACTTGAATATTAAAAGTTATAAAAAAAATATATATAAACAATTTAAAGAAATGAAAAAAATTTATCAGAGGCGTAAATAACACCCCCGCAGACCCCGCAATTCGGGGGGGGGGGCGCACCAGGTCAAGGGGCGTAGAGATCCGGGTGCATAAAAAATATATAAAAGAATTAAAAAAAATTTTTTTCATTCAGGGATCGAGAAAATTGGATAAGGGGTGTCCAAAGTTTCAAAGAACATGGAAAAAATTATTATTATGAAATTTCATCAAAATCATTAGAACGAAAATCGAAAAAAAAAAAACTGAAAAAGTGCATGCTCGAGAGTGGAGCCTTGAGCTTAGGCAACCAAAATGCATAGCCGTCGGAAGTGTTGCCTTAAAACTAGTCCATTCAAATTGCATTAAAAAAAGATGATCTCGAAATCGAATTTTTGACATGAATCTAATACTTTCTCACTATATACAGTATATATTACACATATACATAGATACGAGAAAGTAAAAATTGGATAATTTCATACGTTTATTTAAAGAGAGAAAAAATAAATATGAAATTTTAAACCGTTATACAAATGAGATATGCAAATATTAAATACCTTTAATATGAGGACCTATCGGAGGAATGATGAGTTTGGTGGGTTAACGACTTATTTGTATAAATATCAACACAATTTAAGAAAAACTAAACACTTTTTAGAGAGGAAAGTTAAAGCGAGTGAAAGATTTCCTTGCTTTGTTCTCTGAGCTCCCAAAAATAAAATTATTAAAAATGTACTCTTTTTCAAAAATACTTGTCATCAGCAAACTAAGAGAGTATTTTATTCAATAAATACTATTTAATCTTTTTAAATGACGTAAATGACGTGAAATCTTTTTTAAATGACGTATTTTATTTTTTAAAACGACGATTTTTGCCTTGATAAGAATTTTCTCAATATGTTTGAATAATCCTACTCCTTCAAACATATTAAGGGTATTTTATTTTCTCACACCTAAAATTCATGCCTTATTAAAAATATTTATATACAATTTTTTCTGTACTGGGTGGAGTATTAACTATCAATAATGGAGTGGAGTCAGTCAAGGAAAGAATAAAAAACAATTTTTTTTATGGACGTTTCGAGCGCCAATTACGCTCTTCTTCGGGACAGTGTGATGTCAATTTTTAGGAATAGTAATAAAATGAGTATCATTTGACATCAATAAACTGAACTTAAATTAATTAACACGCAATGATTTTAATTAATTAACAACCAATGATTTTAATATTAAAATCATTAGTTAAATCAAAAAATAAACAAATCTTACATTGTTAATGTTAATTTAAATTCAGTTTATTGATGTCAAATGATACTCTTTTGACTAATATCCGTAAAAATTGGCATTAGACTGTCCAGGAGAAGAGAGTGAAACGCTCGAAACGTCGACAGAAAAAAATTGTTTATTTTTTCCTTGGCTGACTTCACTCCATTATTGATAAAATATTTCCAATTACTCAGCAGATCACAAAAGAAAAAGAATATCAAATTCCTAAAATGTAAAAAAAGATTTTATTAGTTATTTGATCAAATAATTAGTTTTATCTTCTAATTGAATATAATTAAGAAATTTATCTATGTATTTAAAATTAGTTATTTGTCAATTAAAGTCATTTTCATTAATAGAGGGTTCCGCCTTCATCAAACCCTCCGGTAATAAGATGATATAGAAGGGTTGAGGAAGTAGTGATAAAATTTAATTAGTACCCGAAAAAAATATTTTTGCGACTCAGTGAATTTGAGGCAATTAAATTGAGATTTGGAAGGAATAAAGATAGGGGGCGGGAGGGAGAAGGGGGTGGATGAAAGCTTCTACCCCAATGCACCCCCATTTACTGACACAGACATTGACGCACACAAACACATACAACAACCCTCTCACTTGGTCGTATATTAAAGTCAGGGGGACGATTTATAGAGCAGTGAAGGGCGTAATGGGGGTTGAGTTGAGGATAGGAAAGGGAGAAAGGGGCATAGGAGAACCCACGGGGGCAATCAGCCGTGTGACCGCATTCGCACACATTGTGATCTCCATCTCTACTCAATCACCACCTTCTCAGTTGAGTTGGGGGAGTAGCTCAACCCTTCCTCATATAAATAAAGAGCCATTTTTTTTTAAATAATGCCCATAAATAAAATTAGAAAAAATAATGAAAAATGTGCTGTAGTATGATGCCCAGAGAATGGAACGATCCTCTTATCTGGCATGTTCATTTTATATTAGGTGTGTTAGTAAATATTGATCTGTTTTTTACTTTCTCTTACCCATATATACAGGGGCGCCGAACGAATTTGAATCAGGGGGGGGCAAAAAAAATTTTTTAGAAAATTAAAATAATTTAATATGTTTAAATGGTAGGCATAAAACAAAAACAAATCTACTATAAAACTTTAAAAATTTTAAATAAAATCACAATTTTATTAAAATTAAAATTTTAAAAAATTTGGTAGTGATTTTATCAAAAATTTTTGGAAAAAATTTGGAAAAAAATGAATTTTTTACTCTTTTAATTTTTTTTAATTTCGAAGATTTTATTTTTCAAAAGTAAAAATATATCATTTTTAAAAATAAATGAAATAAAAAAAGAAATTTTGCCCCCCTCTGCCCCCCCCCCCCTGTAGGATGCCCGGGGCAATGTACCCTTGCCCCCCCCCCCCAGTTCCGGCGCCTATGCATATATATGAGAGAGAAAGTATCATGTCAAAAATTTAATGTCGAGATTTTGATGGAAAACATGTTTTGAGATCCCTTGAGTTCAAAAAAGTGAGTCCCGCAAATTGGTCTGTGTGTGTGTATGTGTATTTAGCACAAATTTTAATAAGACACCTAGTACTATTTGAATATTAAAACCTGATTCTATTATAATCACATAAAAAGTAGGAAAATCTAAAAAATTCATAGACTTTACTAGGTTATTGATTTTAACAGAACTATCCGCGCTGCCAGCCTTCTGCGGGGTTGGCGTCTTGTCAAAGGGACGATACATTATCTATGGGAGAAATTGTAGCTCTAACAATTAATATCACAGAAAGTAAAAGGAATTTCGCAACGAAAATAATTATAAACATAAAAAAATTAGTTTCAAAATTGAATCATTTATTTCAGAAACCACCTAAGTGCGCTTTTTTCAACTTTCGTAAAACTAAAGAAAACTGTTTTGCAGCTTAAGTATAGGTCTAGTCTCCTTCAAATATTTTTTTACCATCAAATCAAAAACATGCTATTGGGATAATCTAAAAGATGTATTTACCTTTAAATTGTACACTATCACCAAAAACATATGATTTGAAATTTTGTCGCTTAGGTGGTTTCTGAAATAAACGATTCAATTTCAAAGGGAAATTTTTCAGATAGCCGTACCGATATTTGAATGTTTGGTTCTATGATGATGTTCTAAGATTAGTGATAATGTTCTATTAATGTAGCTGAAATATCACACCCCTGTTTCAAATAAAAATGAAGAGTTTATTCACTTTTGTATTTTCACTTTGAAATACACATTTTCTGAAACATTACTGCAATCTAATTTGAAAATTGCCTTTAAATTGTTTTTTATAGTTAAATGGTAAGATAATATTTTATAGTATTTTGAATAAAAAATAAATTATTTATTTACAAATTGGGAAAACTTCTCCCCAAAAAACCCACCCAGATTTTCCTAAATTCATTTTGATTTAAAAATAAGATAAAAGCGAATTAATTTAATGTTTATTGAGATTTCCCTTCCATTAAAGCCTATCTGAAAAAATATTTAAATTTGTACGGTAGACTATATTCGAACCTGAGTCGTAAATAAAGCATCAATAAAGTTTAATCTTAATTGGATCAGACTTTTTATGACAAATACAAATGGAGATTAAAAGATAGACAGGTGACATGAATTTTTGAAAAGGACTAGTTATTTCTTTGAAGATGCAATGAAAAAATTAAAAATTTCTAGGCTATTATAATTAGGGTCCGACCGAAACAAGATTTTCAACCGAAACCGAATATTCGGCCTCAACCTTAGTTTTTTTTTTTTTTTTGTAAATTTTTTCACCCTCAAGTGCAAATCATTTGATCTTTTTTTTTGCATGCGAGTCTCATCCCATCTTTTCAGATTCAGGTTTCGGCCGGCCGAAAGTTCGGCTACTTTTTGGCCGAAACCGAAACTACGGCCGAAACCATGATTTTTGGCCGAAACTGGCCGAAACCGTAACCGAAACCGAATATTCGGTCGGTTCCTAATTATAATATAACCAACGGCTAGGGTCGGATTTTAGAAGATTAAAGATATGTCGGTTTTTTCCTATTTTCAATTCGCGTCAGACTTATTGTCTCTCAAAATTATTACAAACAATTTAATCAAAGTTACAATTTGTGATTTCAACTCCAAAGTTAACCCATTTTTGTAGAATGTACACAGGATTAGAAGTCGAAAGTATTTCCAGCCCTTAGGTATTCGCCTGGAAAATAGGCAACCGAAATAGCTTCCTTAACCAATATATCTCTCCAAAATATTTAACTATCTAGTATTTTTTTTTTATACTCAAAAAATATTATAAGTAAATATATTTTGTGGGTAAAGGCGATAATAAATATTGTTATATTTTTTTGCGAATGGGAAAATAAATCGAAAGTGAATGGAATCAATAATAAAATCAATGGATATTTAGATTGTTATTATGAATGAAATAAATTTAAGTTTACGTCGTTTAATAGAACATTATTTTATGGGAAAAAAAACATTTTTCATATTTCAAATTTTATCTTTTTCAATTAATTTTTTTGAAAATTGTTACCCCCATATTAATAATTCTAATAAAATATGCTATCTATTAAAATTTGAAATATGATTCATTGAAATTTTATTTTAACAAAAAGTTTTATCAGTAACATGTTATTGATAGTCCGTCCGTCCAACTTGGGAAAAAAAGAGCAAGACCTTGATTTCATAAAATTATATATGAAAAAAAAAAATATATTTCCCTTATAAAAAAATAGTCAATTCAAATCCGAAACATTCATTTCACAAATGGTTTCTATATTTGAATATAGAGTGGGTGTCAAATTTTTTTCTTCATCTTTAGAGATTTATAAATATAAAAGACACATAAAAGAAGAATATGTATAGATTTATCACCCCTTCTCTTTATATACATAGTATGCACGACTTATTTGACATTTATTATTTAAATAAATAGATATATGGGTATTGTATAGAATAAATCATTGGTGACATATCTAGGATTAAAGATAAAAAATGTTCTCGTAAAAATCATGCTAATCAAGTGTAGTATATAGCAAGCGGATTATCTCCTTAATGAAATTTAAGACCATTTAAAAGAAAAAGAAAAGACATTTTATTTACTTTTAACACTTCTTATCTAATAGAATGCTTTCTCGTTTAAGAGAAAATAAATGGCCTTAATGCAAAAGAAATTAGAAAATTTTCAGATCGATCTAATAATTATCTACTATCTAATGACTAAAGTTAATCAAAATATTTTTTTTTAGAAAAAAGCCATTCTAATGGAACACATATTTTATTAAATTTATAGAAAAAATTTTTTTGTTTAACCCTTTTCGGCTACTGAGACCATTTAGGAGTTGGAATTTTTTAAATACATAGTATCAATGACTACGGGGTGACGATTCACACCCTCAATAATCTCGAGAGTACAAGAGTAAAGTGGCCTTCAAACAATTTTGAGAGCAAAATGAGAATATTCATTTGAAAGAGCATCTAAAAAATAATTGATTTTTGAATTTTAATCAAAATCGTTAAAGCGAATTTTGAGAAAATCGAAAAAAAAAAAACTGAAAAAGTACATCAGTAAAATACTAGTTAGAATGATGAAGGGAGAGAGGATGTCAGCCAAGAAAGGAGCCTCTAATCGAATAAAAATCTCCACTAAGAAGACGTTTCGGGTTTATTTCTTCTTAGTGGAGATTTTTATTCGATAGAGGCTCCTTTCTTGGCTGACAACCTCTCCCCTTCATCATTTTAATTGCTGAACAGCCACTTCTCTTATCAACAAATACTAGTTAGTACTCTTAAGCCGATTTTCAAAAGCTCCAAGTAGAGTGCCTCTAAATTAAATATAAAATTTCCCCCCCCCCCCCCCCCCACCCAGCCTCGTAGCTCAATTCCTTCATGCTTAAAATTGAGCACACACACAAACAGACAGACAGACCATGTTACGAAAACCACTTTTTTGGATTCAGGGGACCTCAAAACGTTAAAATCTCGACATCGAATTTTTGACATGAATCCAACACTTTCTCTCTATATAGGGCCTACGTATATGGGTAAGAGAAAGTAAAAATAGTATCAATAGAATATTTGTGAAGAAATATTTTGTGAATTCGGTAAATATATATACAGGATATATGGATATAATTAGAAAGGTATTTATAATTTTAAATTTTATTGTCTTTTTCAGAAACGGAGGCCATTTAGACCCCGTATGTATTTATTTATTGGTAGCCTATTAAATTGAAATAATTTGTCGCATGAGATGGGATCCCACCCTTGGTACAGGCGGTCAGCACGCTAACCACTGCACCAAGGCCCGAGGGAAGGTATTTATAATTAGTAAAATAAATATGAAGAGCAAATTTTAAGTAATTAAAAAAAATAAAAATTTCGCAATCTAGAACGTTAAGTTAAGTGAGTGTTTGAACTTTGAATAGATTGGAGATTGTGTGCTAATTAAGATCATTTAGATCGGACTATTAAATGTTAATTTGATCCTCTAACAACAAACTAGTAAAAATCTCTTTAGAGAAATATTAGGAAAATAGAGGTGGTTAAAATGATTGAATTTTATTGTCAAATTAGAGCAGTCGCTAAGAGGGAGGTTAATGGGTCATAGAGGGGTCAAATAAATTTCCCTTGACCATTTGGCCGTTATAAGGAACCAGCAAACGGAGGGTCAGCCAGTTATGTGCTTTTATCGCGGAATCAAAATCTATTTAAAAAAAAGTGCACGTGTCCTATTGGATTTTCAAAGGCGAGTTTTCTCTTCTTGACGTAAAAGAGATTTTTTTTTTGCTTTTTTTCCCTCCCCGTATCTCGGCTGAGATGAAATTACCCTAAGCCTATGCGAAGTGTGGGAGCATTTAGCTTAGGGAAAGGAAATCAACGAGACTGAAAGAGACGAGGGTGGTTTGGGTCCGGAGATAGCAGCAAGAAGGGTGGAAATGAGGATAGGGAAAAAAGGGGGGAGGTGGAAAAGGGCGAGATGTTGACTCTGGCGCGACTCGAGTGCGACTGCGAGATATCGATCTGGGCCGCCAAGGGGTGAGATGTGACGTCACACACCGGGTGGAACTCAAAGGATGGTGAGATTGGATCCGTGGACTGAGTGGGTGGGTTGGGCGGTGTTCGCAGGGCGAGCAACGAAAAAAAAAAAAAAAAACTTCCCTAACAACAGCTATCCTATCACCAAATCCCACCACCTCCACCAAATCCCGCACCTTCGCCAAACCCCAGAATCTCCACCAAATCCCACCCACTACTAAATCCCACCAACCCACTGGCATATTTGAATTGAATTTCTAACTGTAAATAAATATCACGCGCTTATAAAGGGAGGATTCATTTTTTGTGTCTATTATGTCAACAGGCAAAAGCACTTGAAATACGCACACAACTAACTCTATCAATAGAATATAAAAGAATGAAACAAAAAGAAGAGAACAATTAAAGTGATAAATTTATAGGATTCAAAGGGATGTATAGATGGCAAGGAGGAGCCTCTGTAATTAATCTTATATTGACATTGATTGAACAAGTGTCGACTTCTAGCTTTAATTATATTTTAGGTATATTTATATAGTCTACAGTGGCAAACACGCATTGCAGAAATTGGCGAAGACAGACGAAGAGAAAATATAAACCAGGGTCGGAACTAGGAGACTTTTTAGGGGGGAAGGGGGACAAAATTTAATTTGCCGCCCCCTCCTTAAAATATTTCTATACAAAAAACAAACAGTCCAAGTCATGCTCTTGGACTAAAAAATTTCTTTAAAAATAATATTCAAAATAATCATGGGCGTCTAGGGGTGCCGGGGGGCCTTCCCCCTCTCCCCAGAAAGCTCCCTGCCCCAAGAAGAATTGAGAAAATATGGGGTTTTCCAGGCCCCCCGGAAGATAGCTGGTCCCATGCTCCCCCCTCCCCCCCAAAGAAGATAGCTGGTCCCATGGCCCACCCCAGCCAAACTCTCTAGTTACGCCCATGAAAATAATCAAAGGAAATATAATAATATAATTAATTAACTCCTTCAGCTAAATAAATTCTATCATTATTGACTTTAGTCACAAAGTCTGGCAGACTAAATTAGAGATAATTAAGATATTTAAAAATTGAAAACCGAAATAAATTATTCAAATACTTTTGAAAAAGAAAAAAATCGAAGAAAATAAAAAATTAAATATTGCCATAGTTACATCGTTTTATAAGTATTCTATAATATCAATAAATAATTTAACTAGAGAACTCTAAAATTTTCACTACTGCTAAATCTAGTAAATTCATAAAAAATGAGTATGTATTAAAAATAATAGATTTTAATTAATCATATAATTATAGGAATCTTGAGATTTTGAAAATCTTTGGAAGAAAATTTCTTAGATAAGTGTGTATTTAATATGAAAATTTTACTTGCCTAATGATTAACTTGGAAAAAAAACATCTGATGGGGTGCAACGAATGACTTCTTTATACGACTATTAAACTACACCTTGTGATGATATACGTGATTTAATAAATTTCAAAAAATTCGAAATATATTTTAATCAAATATCTGAAGAGCTATTCGATATTTCGAAAAACTAAACTTACTCTCATTACTATTTTTGGTGCGCTAAATGAAAATTTTCAAATTCGAAAATTTTTTTTGTAAAATTCTACAAAACACTTTAATGTGAAACGATATGGAATAACCGATTGTAACCAAAAAAGCGAAAAATAAAAACTAGTCAAAATGTGAGATACATAAATATATACATAGGCGCAGACATCACGACGCAACTATTCAAAATGAGATGATCAAAATAGATGTTTTTCATTGAAATCAGAACTTCATATTTCGCGAAATTATATCTTTGTGCAATAGAGTTATGAAAAAGATGTTTAAAAACTTTTTATCATCATTTTAAAATAATAATAATGGATGCATTGAATAATGACAGAAGAAAAATTTATTCAAGAAATATAAAATTAATATCTTAACTTGTCTAGCTTGTCTATTTATATTCATTCAGAGATTTTTTTTAAAAAACACCTTAAATGCTATTATTATGTAAATGTGAATAGAAACAATATAGAGAAAAGGGTGAATAGATGAGTAGAAAAAAATCCTATCGAAGAACAAAACCTACAATTCAGTTAAACTTGTCGAGAGAGCCTACCTGTTTCCGGTTTATCCGCCTTGCCAGGTGGTTTCTTCTCAACGTGCTTTGGAGAATGGTTTTTACGTGAACCTGGCCGAGTTGTAATTACGGGAGGCACCTGGAATTAAATAGTTATTTATTTTTTCAACCATAATAATAATAATAGTAGTCCTATACAAATATAATCATATTAATTATATTTAAATAAATATTTATTTGAATAAATTATATATGAAAAAAATTATGTTGTAAATCTATTATTTAATTATACATCGTTTACAATCAATCAATAGAAAAAGTATCCTCTAAAATATAAACTTAAGAATAATTTATCATGGGCCACGCAACCAGGGGGTTGGAGCTAACCTCCCACCCCCTCCATAGAGACGAGATAGAGAAAGAGAAAAATAAAGGGCTCGGGGTTATATATTAAATAAATACCCTTTCCTCCCCTCTCATACCTTTAAATTATAAAACCGAATATATGCGCTTCAGAAAGAAAAAAATATTTAAAAATATTTTTACTTTCTCTACCTCTATATATATGTTAATATATATAGAGAGAGAAAGTATTGGATTCATGTCAAAAATTCGATGTCGAGATTTTGATGGATATACACGTTTTGAGGTCCCCTGAATCCAAAAAAGTGGTTTTCGCGACATGGTCTGTCTGTGTGTCTGTGTCTGTGAACAAAATATCTCAAGAACGAAAAGAGCTAGGAAGTTGAAATTTTATATTTAAGTTAGGCACCCCCATGGGACATGACACGAAGCTTTTGAACAAAATCGACCAAAGAGTACTAGTACTTTACTGATGCACTTTTTCAGTTTTTTTCGATTTTCTCAAAATTTGCTCCAACGATTTTTTTTAAATTCAAAAATCAATTATTTTTTAGATTCTCTTTAAAAATGTATATTCTCATTTTGTGATTGAAATCTTCTGAAGACCACTTTACTCCTGTACTCCATAGAAAAGATAGGAGAAATGGTTGCCATGGTAACAAAATATAAATATTTTGTCATACTTATAAATTTTACATCTTGAAAATCGAATGGACCGTACTGTCGGAAACTAAATACATGTCGACACAAAAAATCTGGTGTGACAAGCACAGTACACAACATTAGATTACCGAAGGTAAGAGAAAGTTGTGTGCTGTGCGCCAGTCACACCAGATTTTTACATTAGGAATATGGTTAACGGGTGAATCCTGGCCCCCTCAGAGGACCCGGGTTGGGGGGGATTTATACCTTTATCCCTCTCTGACCAATCTGCGATCATGCCTCTAGTGAAGGGATTGCGAACCATTTTGAGACGTGGGTCAAATTTTTTTAGTACTAGCTCGTGGGTCACTAATCCCCATTTGCACCAGAGTTAATTTTTAACTGAGTATTTTTAAAACTAAACATCTTTAAAATTCAATTGGCTTAACGGGGAAAAAATGGGGGTGGTTTGGCGATTTAAAAATTCGTGGGTCAGTTAAAAAAGTTTGCGAGGGTCAGTGTCTGACCCACGGTTCATAGATACGCCATCACTGCTCTAGAGCATGAATTTATGGATATTTTTATTTAAAAATAAAGTTTTCATTATTTACCATAAAACCCCGGAGGAACCCTGCTTCATGCTAAATAGGAGATAAATTCATAACTGCAGTTTAGCAAAACCTGGCAAATTCACGTTACACTTTTAAAACCTGCCATGGAGAAGATTTAACATTAAACCAATAAAAAAAACGGTTCTCATAGATTAGGAGTATATTAAGTAAGGCGTTAGAGGGGGGGGGGGGCTCGACAAAACGTTGGGGGACCCCGGGGGTTTCTCTAAGTGTGACATCAGTCACAATTCAAAGTTGAATTTATAAAACGAAACTTGATTTAGATACAGCTCATATACAAAGAAAAAAAAAGGTCAAATGATTTTCGCAAAAGAGGGAAAAAATGGAAATTTTACTAAAAAAAACACGTGAAAATTTTATTAATTTTGTATAAGAAATTTTATCATTTATCATTAAGGTACAGTGAGCGCCACAATTAAGTCCCCACCTGATAGTTAGAGCCTCAAGTCTATGGTATAGTAGAGGGTATATGGTAAAATAAATTTTAATTTGAAAAGGTAAAATAAAATCATCTATACCAGATTTTACCTTTTCGGTCATTAAAATTATTTCACTATACACCATATACTATACCATATACTTAAGGCTCTAGCTATCAGGTGGGGACTTAATTGTGGCGTTCAATATACAACAGAATATGGTGCGATATTTATGGGGCTGGGTAGTTCTATGTTGTGACATAATATTTGTAGGGGGGTTTTGTGACCGGGAGGGGGACTTGAATATCGTCAAAAAAGGAGTGACTTAATATGTGGACGACCATATACACATTTTAACAGTCAGTTCAAGAATTTCTTGCCTATTTAAAAAAAAAAAAAAAAAAAAAAGAATTATTGTTGTGCATTGTAGGGCTCATCCATAAGATGTTTTCGCCGATTTCTTCGTTACTTCCTCGTATAGAATATAAAGAAATGCCTGACCCCACAATAGATATATTCTCTACAACGGTTATCGTCAAAGTCTTATATGGCCTAAGTTGCCGAAAAGACTGTATGAATGTGTGTGTGTGAATGTGAGTGTAAATGAGAAAAAAGTGTGAATGTTAAAAAAAAAAAAAAAAAAAAAAAAAAAATATAAAGAGAAAGTATTGTTCCATTTATGATGCATTTGACAAGTTCTGATAGTGGACAACTCGATTATTTTATTCAAAAATATTAAAATACCAGTAACTCTTGAATATTCAGATGAAAATTAATATTTTTTTTAATGCCTCTTACTAGCTAAGATTTAGATTATTCAAAGCTGAATATATTTTTAAAAAGGTGGGTGGAAGGGAAAAAGAATACAGACTAAGGCACAACTAGGAATCATCCCAATGTTTATTTAAGGAATTCTTGTTCGATATTAAGCAGAATCCTTAAGCTGTTTATATAATGATTTGGTTTAAATGCTTACCAATTTGTCTGATCGCTCTCCGCTAGGTAGTCGTGCAACCGCTGCTTCAGGACTATCTTCTGGCGGAGGAGGTTGTGTGATCCAATTGTATTCTCTTTTTTCTAGGGGCAAACCCCAGCGTTCGTATTCGAGGGATTGGGTTCGAAGGGTCTCGTAACAATCGAGACAAACGACAGCGAAATCTCCATTTTCTAAAAGGAGACTATTTTCGGGCTGCCGATGGAAGCGTAAAAACGGGAAGTCCTAAAAAAGATATTTGTAATTAGAACAAACTTTAAAAAATAATAGTTAAATAATATATTGATTGTTATTATATAATCCCTAATAACACGTTATAATAAAAAATATATTTATTATAATATACAGTAGTTTGATAATAATTGTATTGATAATAAGAGTAAAATACGTAGTTATATTTTTTATCTGATAAAAATATATAAATTAATCCCAAATATTGCGTAAATAATTGTAGTGAATGAATGATGTAAATCATTTTAAAACATATAATTTAGTAGACTTGATTGTTATGTTTTATCAGTATAAATAGGGATATATTTTGCAAAAAAACTAATTTAATAGTCTAATATTTGTAAAAATTTTATCAGAAATTACGTCCTAGTGAAAAAAAATTGTACCTTCCGCTGATGAAAATATGTTCTATTTAAATAACTTAATCAGAGACTAGACCTTGATCATTTTATATGTAAATTCATATAGAAGTTTGAAAGATGCATTCAATTCATATTCAATTCAATACAATCCAAGGGCGGATACAAAGGGGGGAGGGGCAATCCCCTGCCCCCCCCCCCCCCCGACATTTAAGAAAAATATTTTTATTTTGGAAATTAAATTTTATTTTTAATATAAAATTTTAAAAATTAATACTTAAAAATTTGATTTGTATACATATATATTCTGGTAAACAAGTACAGAATGCAACTTTAAATTAGCGAAAGCAAGAAAAATTGTGTGTTATGTGACCAGTCACACCAGATAAACTCCTCTCCCCCCCCGAAAATCTCCTCTGGATCCGCTCTTGATACAAGCTCCTATATTTGTAGAAAAATTTTGCCGGATCGTAAAAAAAAATTGTAAAAAACACAAAAATTTTTTTTTTACATCAGTTAGACACCAGAAATAGTGGCAAAGTGTGTATTCGTACTCTTTCATATAACTTAAAACGAACAAATAACTTGATTTTTATTAAAAAATAAAATTTTTTTTGTAAATAAATGTTTTTTATTTTCATAAGGTGGGTCTAGAAAAATTTTAAAACTTCATAGGGGCAAAAAAGTTTGGGAAATGCAGAGCAAGATGATTTTGTGTTGACAAGTGAGTGGGTATAATTAGAAACCCATTGAAATCATTTTTATAAAGAGTGAAATCCAGGAAACGCTGGGTCCTTTTTACGTAATCCAATTAGCTCGACTCAATTTTTGATTGAATTTTATTAAAATACATGAAATAAAGATTCACCTTGACTGGTAGGGCACGAACACGTTTTCGATAAGTGGTAATGCCGCACACGTAGCAGCAATAGTCATGGGTGTTGTAATCGCGACGAGAATCGTGCGCCTGATGTTGATCGTAACGGCGCCATTGAGCGAGGAGTGAATGATAACAGAAAGTACAGACCAGGGCAGAGCCATCTTCGCGTAACTGCTCCGCATTCGGATGAGTCTAGAAAAATTTAAAACAATTAATTGTAACTTTTATATAGGGCTGCGCAAAATAATCGATTATTCACCGATTATTTTCCTAAAAAATAATCGATAAAAAAAATCGATTAATCGATTATTTCGACTATTATTCACAATCGATTATTGGGAAAAAATCGATTATTTTTGGAGAAAATGAGTTTGAAAAGATCGGATGACACTCGTAACAAAAAAAAAAAAAAAAAAATAGTCAAAAGATTTTGCCACGGGAGCGGGAAAAACTTTCCGCAGAACAAAAAAATTTCAGTTTCCCAAAAAAAGAGGCGAAAAAAAATTTCGTTTTGTTTTGCTAAAAAATTATTTATTTAAAAGAAATATAATTAGAAATGTAATTTGTAATTCAATTACTCAATTAGTAATGATAATTTGCAATTTGAAAGAAAAAAATATAAATTGTGATTAATTATATTACTTTCTCTTACCTATATAATATGTACATATTATATATATAGAGAGAGAAAGTATTGGTTTATTAGATGTCGAGATTTTGATGGATATACACGTTTGAGGTCCCTTGACTCCAAAAAATTGATTCCCGCAACATGGTCTGTCCGTCTGTGTCACTTTGAATTAACCCTACGAAACGTTGTTAAAACGCTTTCTCTTTTGAGTGCCAAAGTGGCGAAAATATATTTCCATTCTTTGCTATTGATTCTGGCCTATTCATTTGTTGCCCGGCTGCTATTTACATGTATATGTTTATAAAACTTTCAAACATCTTTTCTCGAATTTTTTTTTTTTTTTTGTAATGGGTGCATAAGGTCCAAAGACCTATAATGACCAGGGGTCACATGCAGCCAGGAAGAACATAGTTAAAAAAATTTGGTGTGACTGGTCGCACAACACACAACTTTCTCTTACCTTCAGTAAAAGAAAGTTTTGTTCTGTGCTTGTCAGTCCAGATTTTTTGTGTCGACATATATTTAGTTTCCGCCGATATATTAGAATTCAAGATGTAAATATCTGGTGTGACTGGTCGTACAGCACACAACTTTCAAAACGTGTATATCCATCAAAATCTCGACATCGAACTTTTGACATGAATCCAAAACTTTCTCTCTATATATACATATATAGGTAAGAGAAAGTAAAAGGGAGAAGCATAAAAGAAGAACTCAACTACAGGAACTGAGAAGATGACTGTTGAGATTAGACTAGAAATTCTGAAGATTGTAGGTTTTGGAAAAGATAGACGCTGGGAGCTTGTTCCATTCACGGAAGGTCATGGGGCAAAGGAAGATTGGAATTGAGGTATTGTTGAATTTCCGGACTATGGCCCCTATGATTGCATATTACATGAATTGTATAAGAGCCTCTGTATATTTTATAATTTCTTTCCTGGGTAGTAATAAGGGTAAAATAGCTCCAAATTAATGATATACACCAGCGGTTGCTTTCCACAATTAAAATAATTTTTTTGCAAATATTTCGGAATTCCTACGCACTCCAACTTCAGTGCATCAAATTACACATATGTGGAGCGTGTGCTAATGATAAATTTTTTTTTTTGTATGCGAAGCTATTCAACAATTAGGGTGGACTTTGTCATGTGCAAGCCACTGAGGGAAAAACTATACATGTAAGTATTTTATACAGCTGGTTAAAATCCCTTTTTTGCAGAAAACTGTTTTTTGCTGTATAAAATACTTACATGTATAGTTTTTCCCTCAGTGGCTTGCACATGACAAAGTCCACCCTAATTGTTGAATGGCTTCGCATACAAAAAAAAATGTTATCATTAACACATGCTCCACATATGTGTAATTTGATGCACTGAAGATGGAGTGCGTAGGCATTCCGAAATATTTGCAAAATAAATTATTTTAATTGTGGAAAGCAACCGCTGGTATATATTTTCTCCATATCCATGAATCTCAACGATCTGTCCCAGCAAAATTTTAACTTCTATAATGATATATTTTCTATTAAATAAAAAATTAGTATTAAAATATGCTTAGAATAAGTACCTGATGTTTTAGCAGCGCAGGGAAATAAGGCGCGGTTTTGCCTTGAGGTCGACCGTAGACTACACGAGCCAAGGTCAAATCAGAGTGTAAACCGCATAGGAAACAATATATCGAACTACTTTGGGCACTTCTTTCAGGTACTGAAGGCGTAGATGCTCTTCCAAGACTACCACCCGCACTTCCACCACCCATTCCATGCTGGTCTATACTTCCAGGTGGGCCGCCATTCCATGTTGAGTTCATTACAGGACTAGGAATGTCATAGCTGAAAAAATATTCAATGATTAATTAATTAATAGTAAAATTTTATTTAAAAATATACAAAGAATAAATTTATCGCTAAATGGGACGCAGTGCAGAGCAGCAGTTTTGCGCTGCCCGACCCCCCCCCCCCCCCTCACGTGTGAAACTGACAGAAACTATGCGACAAGTGTTACTTTGGACTTGGCTTATTTCTTTTACTTTTCTGTGCTGTGATGGGAGAAGTGCGTGTGATGTGCGCCTTAGCTTAGGAGTGAAAGTTTATAATTTAAATTTTCGACCAATCATTAATTTTCATTCTCATCTGAGTTAAAAAAGATTAATTTATATGCCGGTGAAATTTTGTCAAATTCTAAAAGTTTATTTAAAAGAAAATCTAAATTTACATATGTGGCTGCTGAAGAATTTTTTCAGATAACTTTTCTGATTGGTCGAAAATTTGCTAATTTCAAAATTTATGGATTATCTGAGGAAGATGATATAGTGAAAAAGGTGAGGGTGGAAAAAAGAAACAACAAAAAATATCTGCATTAGTAAATAGATGTTCTCTTTGGTTTTTGTTGTTTATTTCTTTCCACCTCACTATCTGCACCATATTTTTTTTTATTTCGTTTAAAGGCCTTTTTCGGCATCTGAGGCCATCTACACCCCGTCCGGATCTCCAACAAATTACTCAACATATAAAATAAAATTATAGGTAAGCCTATAATGTACTTGGAACTTCATTTTTCACAAAAATGCATATCTCATTTAAAACTGTTTATTTTCAAAACAATATTTGAAATTTTATTAAATGCCATTTAAAAGTCGAAATGTGGAAATTTTATTTTTTTAAATATATAAAATTGAAAATCAAGATATTGTAATTTGTTCAAGATATGAAAAAAAATTTTAGAATGAATTTACGTCAAACATATTATAAATAAATGATTTGAAGATTTAAGCAAAAGATTAGAAGATATAAATAATGAAAAGCGATTAAGATTACGTAAATTTCTAGTCTATATTATTATTAATTATTTATAAGGTGAAGATTTTCCAGGTGATAAATAAGATATCAATTTATTTATTTAATGGAGATTTCCCAATTTTTTAAGCATTCGGAAAATACATTAAATTCACAGTTCAGATACTAATTACAATTTTTTGGATGTTTGCTTACATGTGGGCCAAGCGTCTTATCATAAATGCCTTTAATTATATCCAATCCTAAATGATGTGTTTTTTTATTTGTTAAGTAATAGTAATTGAAAAACGTTTTAAGAAACTTATTAAAATAAATTTTAATAAATTGACCGTGGACTTAACATATAAAAGGTTAAGAAATAAATAATAGGTTTTAATCAAGTTAATTCGTCTTTAGTTTTTGAAAGTAGTATATTATAGATGATAGAAAATGATTTAAAACTCACTTTTAATAATATTAGATGTAACTAAGATTAATATTTTGAAAAAATATTCACTTATAAAAATTAACTAGACCGATGACTACTGGAATTATTAGCCGGCATTTCATCACGTAACAATGGATGCCGTGATCACGTGATTGGTTGAGAGCCGACTGAGGTATAGTCCGAGATAAAAATATAGTACACCTTCTCTTCAAAAATGAGAGGGAAAATAAAAATCTCTATTTTATTAATTAACTTATCTCTTATTCAAGATGAAAGTTTATTAATTTCCACTAGGAAGGAGGGAGCAAAAAATAACTGTTTAAGTTAATTTAATTAATATTAAATTAGATCCAAGGATCTGAATTTAATATTAAATTTTTATTAATATTTTTTTTTTTATTATAAGGACATCGGCCAAAAAATAAATACTTTTGGGTATTATCCGTTTATTTGTAAATATTTCGATTACAGTGATATAGGATCATCTTCAGTACAGTTGATTGTACGGATAATACGCAAAAGTATTTATTTTTTGGCCGATGTCCTTATAATAAAATTGATCATCCTTACGGCCATCTACAAACAATTAAATTTTTATTAATGATGAGGAGATCAAGGCAGCCAAAACAAAATAAAGAAAAATTTGCAATAGGATTTGGACCAAGAAGTTCATTAAAAGTCAAAAGTTGTTAATAAAACTCTGAGGAGTAACTTTCATGGGAATGCTGAGGAGGGTTCCCGTTCCCATCCTCAGGAGGCTTCTCAAATAGAATTCGATAATTTTTTGACATGAGGTGGATATGAACTCGAGTTGTTTTCATGCTCAACTGCTTTATCTCCTCGGTTAATCGCCTCTTCAATTCTATATATGCTTATTTAAGGGATATGGTTAAAATGAAAAGACAAAAAAAAACAGGCAACTTATTTAAAAAAATATAATTTTGTTTTTTTCTACAGTCAATTTTAGACCAAAAAATCATAAAATAAAATTTGTAGAATATTTAAATCTCCTCTTAATCGTTACCCTAGAAAAACTAAAAGCGAACAAAAACTTTTTTGTTAAAAATATACACTTTTTGAGTGTTGGTTTTATCCATCCTCTTCAACAGGTAGTTAGATACTATAAAACTATTTCAAGTGGGATACAGAACCTCCCCACAGGAGAGATAAATACGAAATTTTCATTTTAGATGCAATCAAAAGCGAGTAAAATAATTTGCTCCAATTATTATTTTTGAGTCAATTTTCTTAGATCTACTATATAACAACAAAGAAAGAAAGAATTATTATGTACCTTCTACGTTCTAATGGAACTCGATCCAATTCCATGCTCTCCCATTGTTGCGCTAAATGATTAACACAACGTGAGCAGGCTAGAACTCGTCCGTGTGAATCCATACATGCATTTTCACTTGACCGTGCCACTTGACGTAGGCAAGGGAAATGCATGGCATGACTATTCATGCCCTCAGGACTCGTTGATAACCATTCCATATGTGTTCTTGAATAAAGACCTAAAACAAACAAATTATAATTATTATCACTTATTATACTAATATTATTAAAATCAAAATTATTATTTTTGAGAAATTATTCAAGTAGAAGAAAGTATTTGATTACAATCACTTGGTGATCCAACTATAAATAACCTGTGACCCAATTAACATATATAGAGGTAAGAGAAAGTAAAATATATACGCCCTTATCTGACAATAATGGGATTGCCCTTGGATTCAAATTCATATTTCGATTTCTTCAAATTTTTTTTCAAAATTTCTACATTATATAAAATATTACGCAAAAAAAATTCTCGATAAGAGTTTTCATTGCCCCGCAAAAAAATTCGTCTTATATCATATGATGAGTCCAATTTTTTTGTAAATATAATATTATGATTGTCTAAAAAAAAGTGCAGATCTACAAGAAAAATAATTTTAATTTTTTTCTATGAAATGATGATGAAGGATATGCACTTAAGATTATTTGATTTCATTGATGCCGAAATATCCATTTTAAATAAAAAATAAATTTAATTTGTTATGCAAATATTAATGAGAAGAAAGAAATTAAGATATCTATAAAAATACTGATTACATATCTTAACAGAATTTTTTTCTTTAGATAATATGTCTATGTAAATTTAAAGAAAAGATTAATATATTTTTACTTTGGTGGGATCCCTGTTCGAATTTATTATTCTTATTTATTCTCATTTACTGTATGTCCTTTACATTTGTTGGAAAAGATTTAGAGGGTATTCTTAAAATTTTGGAATTTAGGCTTTCACAGTTGTTATCATTAGTAAAAGAAATTATATTTCTTTTATTAGGCCCACTAGGCTGACGTTTCGGTCTTGGTCAAGACCATCTTCAGAGTTGCGGGGTGTCAATATATCTGACCTATATTGCCGGCCGGCAATATAGGCATACAATATATATTGACACCCCGCAAACTCTGAAGATGGTCTTGACCAAGACCGAAACGTCAGCCTAGTGGACATCATAAAAGAAATATATCTAGCTGCAATTCTTTTCTTTACACATTATACAGTATTTTCGGTATTCCACTTGCGCCACAGAAAGGTATGTTCCGAAAATTTCGCGATTAAAGCTAAGGTTTAAAGGATTAAATTCTCAAAGAAATATTGCTTTAGTCATTTTTTCAAAGAAGTGTATAAATCCGAAAATGAGCAAATAATTTAGATAAATGATAAAAAATTAAAGTGGTCTATCAAGATAGTGCTGTTAATCTACAGCTTATCTGTTTATGAGCGCTTCTTGAGTCTTGTTTTTAGGAAGGGAATCATGGAAACGTCTCAAAAATCTAAATACTTTCAAACGCCTTTTCTCGAATTGTTGAATTTCGGACTTGCCACTATGATTCTCAGCACATGACCGTTTAGATATTCATTTTATTCTTTATTAGTGTAATGCAATTATGAAATTGAATAAATAATTCATTGCCCATTCTCGCCAGCATTTAGAATCATAATACGAAAATTTCGCCTCAAGATGAATGAAAAGAATCATTCGAAACATCCTTGAACCTTACCCATCGATTAAAGCAAGAGAATACTGGTTAGTTAAAATTTAAATCTTTTTTTTTTCTTTATCTGATAATAATGAACAACACTCTAAGATGGTCTTAAAATATAAATCATCTTAATAAGAAGTGGATGTAGATAAGATTAATTAAGGAAATATTCCTAAATTGTAAAATTGGTTTTTTTTTTCAAATGTAAATAAAAGGATTAATTCAGCACCGTTTTAATCATTTCCTATCTACATGTTGAAATAGAAAATAAATACCTATAGTTATTCAATTAAATAATTTACGACTGGGATAAAAATTATTATCTTATTTACCGGCACAGATATAGCAACGATAGTTTTGTTGGCCAAGTTGTTGCTGTTGGCTGGGTGATGCTCCAGCTCCAGGCGATGGTCCGCCCCTGGATAGGCTACCACTGCCTCCATTCTCAAGTGGGGATCGTGCGGGTGGTTGTCTGTTGGCAGCACCTCCTCCTCCACTTCCGCCTCCACTACCTGCACCACCACTTCCGGCACCTCCACTCCCGGCACCCGATCTTGAACCTTTCAAATCATAAGGCTTAAAACGGATATCAGTCGTGGGAGTAGGGCCAAAACTGTTCGACACGGAATGTCCACTTTTATCGCCACTACTTGCTGGACGTGGTGGTGGAAGATGATTCCCAGAAGCATTTTCACCACCGAACACCTGGAAAAAAATAAATTTATTATTATAAATATCTTAATTTAATTTTTAATTAGAATGATAATTGGAGTATTATCTCCTCTTTCAATAAAAATTCAGAGTAGTTTCAGTAATATATAAGCAAGGGAGTCTTAACGATGTGCTAATTTTTGCTAACAAGGGAGGTATTGTACTATTTTTCCAAAGTAATACTCGAACCTGACTAGGAAGGATCGCACCAAATTAGCAAACTACGCAATCTTAAGAATTCCTGGGATTAAGTTGGAAGGCAGACAAAATACTGATAAAATCAATTATTTAGATAAAATTGTCTATGTTTCGACAATTTTTTCCTGTTTTTACGATAATTTATATTAATATATTTAATTTTTTTTTCATTACTTTTATTTATGCGACGCACTTTTTCAAACAAAAATTTGGATATTGGCCATATACTCGTATATACATTGTATATAGATTTGAAAAATTTCGGGGGAGGGGGGAGGGGCTCCCTCGGCTCCTAGCCTTATATACGCCCCTGCAAGAGAGGAGATAAATATAAAATTGAATTGAAATTAAGGAATTCTAAATTTTTTCTAAAAAAATACAATATTTCAAAAACCCCTCTTTCTCTATTTCTTCTCCCTTCCCGTGGATCATATCTAACATCGTCATTTTAAGGGCCGCAACACCAACATTTCGGGCTGGCAGAATTATATCTACCATTGAGATGCACACAATCAACATCTATCGTGGTCAATGGCAAGGCATCAGCAGGACTAGATATGATGTCGGGTCGATTTACTCTCATCAAGCGCGTCGCCGACAAGGTAGCCAAAATCTATGTAAAGAACTTTGTTATTCTCTCTTCCTCAATTTTTGAATTAGGATACTTTAAAAAGATTTATTTGAATTTCGAGCTATAAATAAATAATAATCCAAAAACCCATTATCAAAGTTAAAAGTGGCTTAACTATCCTTATGTTTTTACTCATTTTAACTAGTATTATACAACTCTATTATAATAGTTAATTCATTAGAATATATATAAATATTTTATAATATTTAATTGAAGACCTTGAAATTTAATTACCGTGTTCAATTATGATATAGAAGCACCTCCCGCCCTCGGTGGCTCCGAAATTAGCCAGGAGAAGTTTGTCCCCTCCCCCTGGATCCCCCTCAGCTGACTCGAGCCCGCCTGCTGCGGACTCTTGCCCTTTCTTAATCAATGATCGAAATTTTTCAGACAATCAAAATAAATATCTG
The DNA here is from genome assembly GCA_023213315.1 of Euborellia annulipes. Classification (NCBI taxonomy): domain Eukaryota; kingdom Metazoa; phylum Arthropoda; class Insecta; order Dermaptera; family Anisolabididae; genus Euborellia; species Euborellia annulipes. The sequence goes on along the minus strand of JAKCPI010004364.1, from coordinate 50,547 downwards.
CCAGTATAGTTTTAATTATTTATTAAATAAAATTGTAAACATAAGAGGTATAGATAATTCAATGCGTATCGAAAAGAAGAAAAACTATTAGCAACATAATGTTTGCCATGAGATTTGACATGGAGCGTCACGGAAAAATTCTGATATATTAAGGGCGTCGGAAACCGAAAAAGTTTGGAAACCTCTGAGTTAGAGAAAGTAAAAAATTTATTAAATTTGGAAATAATGAATTATTAATTTACTTACAAAAAAAAAAGAAATAAAATTTACATTTGCACTATCAAAATATATATATAGAGAGCGAGGAAAAGAGTATAAGAAAAAGAAAGCACATATATTTTAGCGGTGATGAAGGTGTTGATAAGAGTACCGAACTGATCAATATCGTTGGGATATATTTTTAAAAATATTTGGATCACGTAATATAGAGAAATTTGATCATTGGTAAAGTAATTAATTTTTTTTTATATAAGCTTTTTATTCTTATTATTTGTCTTTACTTCCCAGAGGAGCAAACACAAAACAGGGGGGGGGGGGGATGTCTAAAGAAAAATACTAGATATATTGAGAAATAAATTTACAATTTTTCTATTAATTGGTTCAAAATGAAATCTCTCTTATTCATCTAGGCAAGCTTTGAGTGAAAAAAAAAACAAAATTGATAGCTCATCTAGACCAAAAGTTATAATTTTATCCCAAAATGATTATTGGAGTCCCTAAGAATCGAAAATTTGATAAATCTCTTTTTAAATGATGCCTACGTGACAAGGAAATAATACTATGTATATATGTATAATAGGATGGCGACTATATGGCGACATACGATTGCAACGATAAAACGATCTTGTCGCCTATATGGCGGGTTCAAAGGGTTAAATATATTGACGTGACAACGTCTTACAAATCATGTCTATAGTGGCCTGTTAGGGAGGCATGCGCGGAAAAGGTTAAGGGGGTTCAGGAGCGACGTCTAAACGTACTTTAAAAAAAACTAGACTATTATAAGGAATTTTTCAATGCGGTTTTTTTTAAATGAATTAAATTCATAAGAGAATATTGGGACATCGAGCTATAATTTTTTTAATGACTTATTAAAAAATTATCGTAATTAATTTTTTTGTTATCAAGCAAATACAAAAAAACAATCAGTCCCAATAATCTTTAATTTTTTTTAAATTTAAAAATAAATTTATTGTTATTATTAATCACATATTAATTAAGAAATTTTTAAAATAAGCTTAGATCATTTATTTAAAATTCATCTGTCAAATTAGTTCAGCTTTCTTGAAATAGATGGCAGGCTAGTCTAACAGCTGATCCCCTTTTGGCCTATATCTCTCCTATATTTATATATTTTTATGCTTTTATAAAAGATACATAATATATAATAACATTTACAAAGTATTTATTATTAAAAGATCAATGAAAATCAACCAAATGCATTAAATATTATTAGCTACCATTTTGACATCTCTTGACAAATTTTTGAATTACTTGATATTTGGTAAGCTAATCAGATCAGACTAAATGTGATGCCAATTTGTGCAGGAAGAAAAACTCTAAGAGAATGAATAAAAAAATCCCGAGTAATTAACTCCAAAATTAATTTTTTTCTCGAAAAACATCATTTTTTAGGCAAAAAAATATCGGAAAATAGCCCTTTTTGTGCAACGCATAGCTATTTGACCATAAAAGCTACATTAAATCTATATATAGTTAAAGAAAGATTGGGTCAATATCCCCGGACCTTTTTTTCTTTTTTTTCGTTATGACGCCATTTTGCCGCATGAGAGGCGAGAAATCGTTTTTTGAAATTTTAAACCACTGTAGATTCCGATCGGCTAATCAGGTCAGACTAAATGTGATATTATTTTGTGCAGAAAGAAAACCTCTAATAGAATAATTTAAAAAATCCCGAGTAATTAACTCAAAAACCAATTGTTTTTTTTTTTACAAAACACATTTTTTAATCAAAAGTCGCCCTTAACGGATAAAATTTTGGCCACACCTGTCATATATTGTTACTATGAAAGTATGTATGTATCAACATATTTGTTGATGAGAACAAAGTACGATTAAAAAAATCAAACAATACTTTCTCTCTATATAATTTAATATAGGTAAGAGAAAGTAAAAATAGTTTGAAGTCAAGCAAAAGACGTTGTCAAGTTAAAAAGCTGTGTTGAAGACCCACTCAACACCAAATTTTTGTATATAATTTTACTTGGGTTATTTTTTTTTTTTTTTGTTTTTAATTAAAAATGCCCATACTCCGTAAATAGAATCTTTTTACAATGGATAGGGTGAAGAAAACATTTGCATATTTACTTGGTGTTTTTGAGGAATTGACTTATAACATATGCTGCAAACTTGAACCATTCCTTGTGGCGAAATCGGACTGGCCCCAGGTGGCGGCCGTAGAGAAGAAATAAAAGGAAAATAAGCTTCTTTCTCCGGATTAGGGCAGCAATAAAGTAACCTAAAAAAATACAAATGTATGCATTAGTAAGGATGTTAAAAGCATAAAATTTTTATATTGACAAATTTCAAACAATTTGCAGAAAATGTTTGCAAATTGAAAGGTATATGAATTTTTGGGAAAATCCATTTAGAAAATTTAATCTCCAAGGCATTATATAATCAAAAATATTGAACTAATACAAATTTATCCGTTTTTTTTTTTTTTATGGCTTAAGGAGAAGGGAGTAGACAAAATTTTTAATAAGTATAAAATAATCTAATATGTCAAACATACTTACTTTTTAAGAAATGGGAAAAAAATATTGTAGGTTAAAGTTAAAAATTATCAATGGACGCCATTTTTTTCAACAATTGAAAGATAGAAAGCAAGGATTTGTTGCCAGAGTGCATTAGCGTTGTTTTTTATTTATTCTTTGGAGATATAAGATGCTTTGATCAAAAAGTTTAAAATTTTAAATTAAAAAAATTTTATTTAAATAAAAAAAAGTCGAAAACCATTTGTTGAAAATCAATTTATTTAATAATTGTATGAGGAACTAACTGTAAAGTTTTGGTTTATGTGACGGTATTTTACTCATCGACAAGAACTATACATTTTGAGATTTTTCTGGGGAGTAATTCTGAATAAGAATGAAAAGACTTTATAAAACAATCAATAATAAAATTGAATCTCAATTTTTTACCGGACCTAGAGGAATTTAATTAGGGGAGGTTTATTCTTCTATAATGGAGTTAGGAGAGAAAATAATTCTGAAGTTGTTTCAATAAAAATAAAGAATATAAGCATGAGCAGGATGTGATGGCACAGGAAACAAAATAGACAAAAAAATTTAAGTTAATTTTCATCCAATTTTTTATTTCAATCAGCGACGTTTTGGACGCAAATCGCGTCTTTTTTAGGACAATTGCTAGTCAGTACAATATAGATAGGTGTATTTTTTTAATAATATAATATCACACTTAATATAAACATGTGTAATACATTCTGTATACCGGTATATTTGATGGCACTCATCAATGAATGACATTCAAAGCAAGAGTCTTTGATTTTATATTATTAAAAAAAATACACCTATCTATATTGTACTGGCTAGAAATTGTCCTGAGGAAGGACGCGATTTGCGTCTGTGATTGAAATAAAAAATTAGATGATTAACTTCTAAAATTTATTGTCTAATTTGTTTCCCTGCTCATGCTTATTAATTATACCTACAGCCACTACCTCAACATTAAAAGAAGATATATTTAGATAGGACGTACCCAGGAGATTCATGGGCAACACTCAGTCTTCTTGGAATTGTCGGGTTTTTACTAAATATAAATGAAAAATGATAAAATTAATACATAAATTTGTCAAAAATTCAATGTTTTAAATAGCTATAGCCTATAATCAAAAATAAAATAATAATTCGTGGAATGCTATTTGAACGAATAGTTTGAAACTAATCTATTTATTTCTTTTACAATACCTAAATATTCAGAGAAGAGAGTTGCATTACGGGGCTTTTGTAAAACAAAAAGTAATAAAATTACATTTGAAGGGCATGGTTTTTAATTTTTTTCTTGTTTTAAATTTTCTATTTCTATTAGATTAAAATATATATTTTCCATTTCCAAGTAAGATAAAATAAATAAAAAAATATAGCTAGATAAAAATTTAAAAGTGTTTGGGGTAAATGTGTATATACGGAATTGAATTAAATAAATAATTACCTAAGTGATGAGGATGGATATTCAAGAGCACACGTATAACATATGAACGTTGTTGTATCAACAGTAGTAATCTGTCGTTTTCGTAATTGATAATTTCGTTCAGTGTGTGGAACTCCCTGTTGGGTGAACATGTGCCATTGAGCCAGAAGATGGCGATTACAAGCTTGACAAGCTTGTACACGACCAGTTGAATCCATCGGCCTCGACCTATAAGAGTATGAAAAAAATATATCAAATCGGATTAGAAATGTTCTAATTGTTTATTATTCATTAAGTAATTTAATGCTGATTCATTTAGATGAGTTTTAATTAGTAAATAATGATATAATGATAAAATTGTTAGATATTTGGATTTAAAAGATTATGAAAAAATAAACATATTTAATTCTTTAAAATGAAAATGTTTATTTTTCATTTGTTAGTTGAGGTTTTAAGAAAAAACTAATAAAACTCGAGTAGGGGGATTACTCGGGTTTGGTGACCAACAAAATCCGGTATTTAAAAAAATTACAAGTTCGTTATATTACAAAAAAAAGTTATTTTTACTATAATACTAATAATTTATTTGCGCTTATATATATATATATATATATATGCAAATATTGTAAAAACTCTGAGATATTCACCGAAGAGGGCGACCCCAAAGCCAAACCATCATCAAACGTTTCCAAACTTAACGCTCGTCATAAAGAGAGTCAATGGGAACAAGCAATGAGACTTAAACTAAGAAATTTTATCTTCATTTACACCCACACTCAGTCAGATATTATCATGGACGATGATCTGTCGAACTAAATCCATCATTCCACTTGATATGCAGCATATGCCTGATACACGAGAGGCATCATCCCATCAACTCTATGCAATTAAGTTTAAAACGTTTAGAATTTGTCTCCATGTCCTTCTCGCGATTGGAACAAACTGCATCTATATTTCCCAAAAGTCAATTTTAAAATGTTTCAACTCAACAAGTCTGTGCAAATAGTAGTTGAAAAGGAGATAGATCTTTTCAGTCCATATAAAATATATAAATAATTTATATATTTATTTTATTAAAATCTTTTCGATCTCAGACAGTCGGGTTTCTGCTACTCAGCTCTTATAGATCCAGTCCTCATTGAGGAAGGCTTAGAGCAGAATAGCAGAAACCCGACGGTCTGAGATCTAAAAGATTTTAATAAAATAAATATATAAATTATTTATATATTTTATTTCGACTGAAAAGACCTATCTCCTTCCCAACTGTCAATTTTAAATTTTAAAGAAGACCTTAAAAATAGTTTTATGCAGGTGTGGCTTTTAAAGGAAATTTTAAGATCAGAGGAAGTAAGCATTGAATCCATGTGAGAAATTCGATGTCAAAATTTTGATCACGTTGCGAGGTCCCCTGGGTCCAAAAAAATTGTTTTCGTAACATGGTTGCGTGTCTGAGAACAAAATATCTCAAGAATGAAAAGAGCTAGGAGGTTGAAATTATATATTTAAGTTAGATAGCACGTAATAGGCAGCTTTTGAAAAAAAATCGACCAGAGAGTACTTGTACTTTACTGATTTTCAGTTTTTTTCGATTTTCTCAAAATTCGCTCCAACGATTTTGATTAAAAATCAGAAATCAATTATTTTTTAGATGCTCTTGAAAATTTATATTCTCATTTTGAATTGAAATTGTTTGAAGCACATTTACTCTTGCACTTCATGAGAAATTGTTGCCAAGTTAACAAAATATACATATTTTTCTATGTTCTATGTTGAATTGTAATATATCGGCGAAAATTAAAAATCTGGTGTGACAAGAACAGAATACAACTTTAAATTACCGAAGGTTAGAGGACGTTGTTTGCTGTGCGACCATCACACCAGATTTTTTTATTATAAAACCAAACATATAAGTAAAAATTTGAAAAGGAAATTAATATAAATATTAACTAGGTAGAGTTTTGTTTGAAAAAGATGGAATTTTTTCAATCAACGCTCAAATAGACTGTGAATAAGCCAGCCAATATATCGTTAACGATAGCAAATTTGAGAGTTGAGTTTGTGTTTATGATATATTAATAAAACTAATCTCCCACGTTCGGGGGTCTTCGAGTGTAATCAAGGTAGATTTTTTTGATTTTTCTTTACGTATAGGGACCCCACAGAGGGCTCGTACGCCCATGGGCGTAACTAGAGAATTTGGCTGGGGACCCCCTCCCTGGGGGGGGGGCATGGGACCAGCAATCCACCGGGGAGCTTGGAAAGTCCCATATTTTCTCAATTTTTCTTGGGGCAGGAAGCTTTCTAGGGGGGGGGGGGGGGGGGCTCCCCGACATCCTCCTAGTTACCATGCGTACGCTTTTCCTTTCCTTTATTATTTAGAATACCAACGGGAAGTTTCTCGAATAGAACGTGGCAGAGACGGTGAGCCGGAAAACATTAGGACATGCACTGAATTATACTGTATATATATAAGTATATATTTTAATTATTTTATAAGAATTGAGTAACCAAATCTAATTCAATTAAAATATTCTTTAGGCAAGGAAGTGAAATATGTTAATAAATAAAATTAATATTTAAATATTTTAATTATTTTTTAATATGAATTAAATGCAATTGCTGTTACCTTTACTAACAGGTTAACAAATTAGATTGGAATTTCCTTGGGACTGTTGAGTTTATCTCACTCTTTAACCAATGCATATTAAGTTATGAATACACCAAAAATAAATTATGATAAAAGTCGGAAGCAATGAAAAAACTCGGATGGGTGGCCCCGAAAAACAAGCGAGTGGAACGTCTCCCAGTTAACATCAATACAAATAATTTAATTTATTTAATATATTCAATAAACCCTAAATGGCCTCTAAAGCCGAGAGGGGAAAAACAGTTGGATGGGTGAATTCACCTATTCATTCATTTCATACCAATACCGATATTCATAGTCGTTCCTTGATGAAGGATTCTTATGCCTATATATTTATATAGGTATAAAAATTTATTTTTCCTCAAGGAACGACTATTAATACGGGTATAAATAATAGATTACGAAATTTGTATATATACCTGCTCGGACGTGGATGAAGCATAAGACTTGGATAAAAAGGAGGTGGTGATGCAGTCTGATTGGGACGGGAACCACTTTGTTGATGGCCTGCAGCTAATGGTTTCGTTGCCACATGGACCAGTGAACCACGTTTGTATTCGTCACCACAAATATAACAGACCTGAAAAAAAATTTTAAAAATTATTTGAGAAGTAGATAAAACAAAATTCCATACCATACATTCTCTTTAAAAAGATCTTATAATAATATGATAGTTATAATAAATTTTACAACTCTAATTTTGCAAAATAAATTACTCAAACTTATAAATGAATCAAATCAAAGTGATTAAATATAAGAAATATCTTTATTTTTTATCAAAAACATTTATTTTTATAGTAATTTTATGTTTTTTTTTCTGATAAAATTAAAATAAATAATCAAATCAAAGTAAGTGCATTATTAATGGCTGATTCATCTTTCTATAGATATAAAATTTTCATTATTATATACCTTAATATATAAAATTTTATTTTGAGTCATTTTGGTTTACAGGCTCATATATTAACTTGAGACCTCATTTCAAAGAGATAAATTTAAAAAATATTTCGATTAAACAAAACTACCACTTAAGTTGAGCGCTACATTAAAAAAAAAAAAAAACCCAATTAATTTTGTTACGAATTTTAAATAATAATTCACATGATCATTTTATGAGATTGTTTAATAATGATAAGAGTCACATGGTTTTCTAAACTATTAAATTTTGTTTCTCATCTCATTGAATAAAAAAAATTAATCATTTCAATAATCAATATAATAAATTTAATTTAGATGATTTTTTATATATATACAAAATATATATTAGTCTTGATTTTTGACATCCTGAATGAATCCTTCTCTTATATTTTTCTGTCATGTCCTATATTCTTCATTATTTAATAATTATAAATTTATATTACAAAATTTCTAAGTCCTAGCTCACTGAGATAAAATGTACCTGTTTCCCACAGATACTACAGTAGTTGAGTGATGAACGCCCGAACAGACACTTCACTATTATTATATATCGATCAGTTACTCATTAATTTTATATTTTACTTTCTCTTACCTATATACAGTATGTATATATATATATAGAGAGAGAGAGAAAGAGAAAGTATTGCGATCATGTCAAAAATTCAATGTCGAGATTTTGATAGATATACATGTTTTGAGATCCCCTGAGTCCAAAAAAGTGGGTCCCGCAAATTGGTCTGTGTGCATCGATTTTAAGCATGAAGGAATTGAGCTACGAGATTGAAATTTTATATTTAAGTTAGGCACCCTCCCGGACAGTCAAAATAAGCTTTTGAACAAAATCGGCCAAAAAGTACTAGTACTTTACTTTTCGTTTTTATTTTGATTTTCTCAAAATCTGCACTAACGATTTTGAATAAAATTCAAAAATCAAGTATTTTTTACATGTTCTTTAAAATATGTATTTTCATTTTGCCCTGAAAATTGAAGAACACTTTACTGATGTATTTCAGAAAGCGTCAATTAATTAAGAAAAATACTTTTGTTAGTAGTGTATAGTGAGAGACAATATTAAGTCCCACCCAAGCGTTTTCTACTTGTGATTATTTCATTGTTTTTAAAAAAAATATTATATATTTTTTAATGGAAACTTCATAGTTCAAACCTAGAAAATTTCCAATAAAGATTTTCATTTTCTTTTTAAAAACAATGAAATAATCACAAGTAGAAAACGTATGGGTGAGACTTAATATTGTCCCTCACTGTACTTATTATTTATTCCAGATGAGGTCTATATTAAAAGAGATCGAGTCTACCATTACAAATGATGTATTTTATGACAATGAATTAAGGGAGTTTATCTTTATATTCATCTATTTATATTTGGGATTGACCCGTCAATAAATCTAAATCTAAGAATTTTTTCAAATTTTCCTGTTGTCTGGATCTTTTTAATATATTTTTTTTCTTTTCAATTACCTCAGTAGCTGAATTTTTATCCGGCATGCTTAGGTCAAGAATATCAGCTGCAGTGGGTGGTTGGGCAAGATGATTGGGAGGATAAGTTGGGGCGGAAGATGAGGTATTTGACTGTGACTGTTGAACTGGTGAGGCTCTTGATGTCGCTCCATGACGCAGGTCCAGGACAAGCCCTTCATCGTGAGGTGCTGAAGACGATGGGGCAGATCGTGAAGGCGTTGTTGGTGTATTTGTTGACATTGACACCGATCTAGAGTAGTGATGTTCATCCGGAGTTTCCCTAAAATAATAAATTACATAACAAATTAGAAACAAAATATAAATTAAAATATTTTTTTATATATAAAAAAATACATCATTGTCATTAACTTTTCTTTTTTTTCCAACCATTTTTGAAATACATGGTTCTTATTTTTTTTGGTATTAAATACGGTCGATTTACTAACACCAAACTTTGTAGCTGTTTGTGAAATGCTATGATCTTCCAAAAAGTAAAGTAATTCACATTTCATAGAATCGGTTAGTTTTCTTTTGGAAGGCTTAATCATTTTAAAGGATTAAAATTATTTCGAGTATTACTATTAGATAATTCGTCTGCAGGTAAAATATGAATTAAAAATGTAAATAATAATGCACAAAAAAATTCTAAATATAAACTGACAAAATAATTATCGAGGAGTATCAGAGAAATAAAGTCAAATCATCTCTGAGAAAAGAGAACTTTTATTATAATTCTTTTTATGCTAAGTTTGTCTATTTCCTGAGTTTGGAGGAGTCAGATAGATCTCAAAATACAAAATAAATATATAAGAATTATGAATGCATATATAATGTTAAAGATATTATACTGTATATATACAGGGACGAAACTAGATTTTTTTTTTTTTGGGGGAGGGGGCAACATTTAATTTGCCGCTCGCTCCTTAAAATTTTCTAGACAAAATTCATATCATTTTTCCGGCCCTGTATATATACATCACGTATGTAAGCCGCGAGAGATATTTATATAATTCCAATGTTTATTAATTTCTTATTTATTAATTAATTAAATTTGAGGTCTTCTCAATTATTCAAACTAAATTGCAACTGGTGGACGGAGAAATTTGTGGCGCCGAATTTGGGACCATTTCTCCTGATAACAAAATTGCTTACTGAGTGAATTCATATACCCGAATGCCGTGGTGTGGTCTAATGGTAAGGACACACCGAGTACAAATTGGGTGGATCCGTGGTACAACACCCGGCGGCAAGGCCCGGCGGCACATCCCCACCCCCCTCGAGTATATGAATTAATAATATTGGAATTATAAAAATAAATATATTGTGATTTAGAACATCACAAGAAGATCCAAACAGAATTTGAAGCATAAGAAAGCTTTCAAGACCAGAGCCAAAAATAGGCTTTTTGGAGATAATCACAAAAATCTTAAGGAAATTTGAAAATATTTTCAAGTAAATTCCAGAACTTTAATTAATAATTTCCAACATCGATGGATATATATGTCTGACCTTAAAAAAATGAGAATCTGGTTTTTTTAAACAATTTTATTTATTTGTGGCTTTTTAATTTATATAAAAAAAATATTCAAAGGTTAAAAAGCCAATCCTCTTAAGATTTATTTATTTTAAACTTTTATAATGAACTCTATGATAGTATTGCAAAATAAATAAAAATAATGATGATAAGAACTGATTGCTTATTTCCGTAAAAATTATACCATACATACACATAATTGGTAATCAAAAAAAAAAAAAAAAAAAAAGGATGAAATTCGCAAGAAAAGTTAAAAGAAATAGAATGAACTTAATAGAACGATTAAAATGATAAATGTGCAAGGTCAAATGTCATCAAAAAAAAGTTAATCGTGAGATGCCAATGAGGTTTGATGTCAAAGGTCACTTAAGAGGTCTTTTTATGGTCGCACTGTGAGCCAGGGGGCCCGGAATGACAACATTTTCCCAAGAGTTATGGAAGAAAATTTTAATGGAATGGACTTTAAACAATATGCAAAATATATTTTTATAATAAATTAAGGGAAGAATGAATTGCTACTGTATCTTGAAGTAGATATGTAAATTGTAAATAGATTGAAAAATTTACTAAAGAAATTAGTTATCCATATAAAAACTGACAGCCTAATTCATAAAGAGTATTTAAACTTTTTAACTAGTCAATTGTTAAACGATAATATGTATTTAAGCAAACTTTCTATTCATAAACACATTTAAACAGTAGATTAACTAATATGAAATTTAAGAATATTAAGTTTGGCAACATGCAAAAACCTACGTCATTTTGCAAAATTTGTTGCATTAAGCTGACATCTGCGGAGATTGAGAAATATATTTATATGTCAAACTAATTTGTTTTGATGTTTTTAATAAGATCCTTATAGAATTAATACAAATAATTGGACAAATCAACATTATTGTCATTTAAATGAATATGGAAAAATAGAAAAATTTAATATTATGAAAAATAAGAAAAAGAAGCCAAAATTTGACTGAGTAAGAAAAGATAAATATTTTTGCCAAAGCCACTGCTTTTGGTTTATTTTAATAAAAAAAATTTATTTCAGCAATTACTTTTGTCTTTAAATTAAAACAAAATAAAAAACAGATTTGAACGCGAGTAAAGAAAAACAGACAAAATGAAAATAAATATAAATAAATATAAGAGGTTAGTTTTTTCAAAATATTACTTTTTCAATAAATCATTTAATTCCATTTGGACTAGATACTAATAAGCACACCCCTTTTTTCAGTTTCAATGCATTCTCCAAAGGAACTGAAAGGAATTTAAATCAATTAAAAGCCATAAAAATAAGCTAAATAAAAATACATTTGTATAATAATTACTTAAGTTTGATTTAATGAAAATTAAATATTTTAAATATCAAATATCAATCAATCAATTAAATATGTTTGAATTTCTATCAAATATTGAAACTCAAATGTATTGTAACTAATAATAGTAACAGATTTTAAGATCTTAAAGGATTTTTTCTTTTTTAAATAATCTTCTCCCAGGCATAATCCTTTTATCTATTTGATAGGCCATATTCAGGGCCGCAGACGGGGGGGGGGGCTATACCCCGGGGCCCGGGCCCTTTGCGCTCCAACCTTAAAATTCTAATTTTGATAGTTAAAATTTCAATTAAAAAAATCATTTTCTTGAATTTTTTTCCTGAAGGAGCCGGGCCCTTTGAGCTCAAAAACTTGCCTTTTTTCCTGAGGATGCCCGGGCCCTTTAAGCTCAAATCTCAAAATTTCAATAAAGAAAATCATTTTTTGCACATTTTTCCTGTGCGGGCCGCATCGGGCCCTTTAAGCTCTAAGCAAGTAATATTTTTCACGTCTCAGGATAGCTAAAAACGCAGATTTCAGTGTCTAATTTTCAAAAAATTTTCCATACCCCACCCCGGAAGTCGTCTGTCCGGGTTTGGCTCAATAAATGATGGTAACCCTATGTTTAGAAAATTTTGAAAAATTTTTAAATAACTTTTTTATTTAAATAAATATTGTAAGCTAAGCTTATGTATAACTGTTTTAAAAATTGTGTAAAAATTTTTGGCATGAAGGCCACAATAGCCTTTTACATACCTAAAAAATCTTAATGGGTGAGGGGGGGGGTATTATTAAGTAGCCCCGGGGCCCGTCAAGTCTGTCTGCGGCCCTGGCCATATTCATAATATTGCATATTGTATTTATCGTTTCAATACTCTGCATTATTCTGAAAATATTAATTCATCAAGATTAATAATTTGTTCATGAAAAAACATATAATACATTTGAATTTTTACTTACGTTTATTTTTATTAAAAGCCTATGATACTATAGGCTATTTCAAATGTCAAGTTGTTGTGATCGAAAATTTTGAGGTTACAAAATGTTTATTAGTGAGCTTAAACAAGGGGTCGCGCCTGTCTAGTTAAAATAGGAATTTAAACAAGTATTTAGGCCTAAAATATGTTTATGAATTAAGATTTTGCTAAAATGCTTTTCAAATTCTCTTTAAACATTGTTTAGGTTTTTGAATTAGGCTGCAGAGTGTTTAACTTTAGAAACATTTGTGAGAAAATAGCAAAAAATTAATTATAAAAAAAAAAAAATACATGGTTCCTTGGAGAAATAAAATTATTTCAATCGAAAATGAAAAAATTTGAGTATTATGCCTTGGAATGATACTAAGACATTTGCTTTATGGAAAAATTTCTATAAAAACTTATCTTTAATGTCTTGTGCCTTTAAAAAAAAAAATAAAAAGCCGATTGTATTCCCTTCTGATAAGTGCAAAAACTCTATCATTCATTGATTTTGTTACAAACTCAAGGATCTTTTTTATATATATATATATATATATATATATATTTCGGGTTAGTGTTTGATTTTTTTTCTTCTTTTCATTTATCTATAGAAAATTTTGGATTTTTTAATTTGACAAAATCATTTGATTATTAAAATAAGAATACATTTTTATAGTGACTATTTTGGCTCTAGGCAGGGGTTATAGGCATCATCTATGCGGCCATGTGAGGGGCCCACCTATCGTGATAACATTTCTAAAAACAAACAAGATAACATTTGGCGGTGAGAAAAAAAAATCATCTATATGAATGAATCAAAGAATTGAGGAAAAAATTTCTAGAGCAAAAAATGATATTAGAAGTATCATCTTATAAAAAACCTTCAAGCTCCCTTTATGATAGTTTCGAATCACGAAAAAAGATACATATCTATTGAAATTTAAGTATTTTTTTTAAATTATATGCAATTCAAGGTTCTCTGAAGTAACAAGATGAAAAGTATAGTATTCATAATAAATACAAAGATCATTCAAATCAAATATCATGTTTTTTAGATAATAAAACATAATATTATTCATTTTTACTTTCTCATATCTATATATGTATATATATAGAAAGTATTGGATTCATGTCAAAAATTCGATGTCGAGATTTTGTTGTATAGCCTTACACTTTTTGAGGTTCCCTGAATCCAAAAAAGTGGTTTTCGCGATATGGTCTGTCTGTCTGTGTGTGTTCAATTTAAAGCATGAAGGAATTGAGCAAGGAGGTTGAAATTTTATATTTAAGTTAGGCACCCCATGAGATGTGAAAATAAGCTTTGGAACAAAATCGCCTAAAAAGTACTGGTACTTTTTCAGTTTTTTTCGATTTTCTCAAAATTCGCTCCAACGATTTTGATTAAAATCCATAAATCAATTATTTTTTAGATGCTCTTTTTATATTTTCATTTTGCCCTTGAAACCTTTTGAAGCACACCTTACTCTTGTACTTCACAGAAAAGATAGGAGAAATGGTTGCCATAGTAACAGAATATAAATATTTTCCCATACTTATAAATTTTACACCTTGAATTCTATTGTAGCATACTTTCGGAAATTAAATAAGCCTATGTGTCGACACAAAAAATTTGGTGTGACAAAAGAACACAACTTTTTCTTACCAAAGGTTTAAAGAGAAAGTTGTGTGCTGTGAGACCAGTCACACCAGAATTTTCAAAATATAAGGTTAACTAACAGATTGTGCAAAACTATAAAAATGGAATACTCATTTATTTTTAAACAATTTTGAAATCATAAAAATAATAATTATTCTAACGTAAGAAATAATAATATATTATTATTAAAAATATGCATATTGATTTTTCATCTTATTCATCGTGAACAGTATGCTAACAGTCTGGGATTTTGCATATGTATCTGAAATATGATTAGATATAATAAAGGTGTGCGAGTTTACTTTGGAATATATCTGGAGTTATATATATATATATATAAATTCAGAGGTATATATATGTATTTAAAATTTTATATAATTGTGAAATACAGTATCAATCATGGGCGTCCGCAGGGGGGGGGGGGAGATGTATAACATTATTAATATAAAAGTACGTTTTTTTCAACTTATCTGGAAGTGACTTGCCCCCCCCCCTGCAAAAAATCCTGCGGACGCCCTTGGTGTCAATTAATTGCTGTTTGGAAATAAAAATTTTAAATAACTCTTATAAAAGAGATCAGTATTTAATAAAGAGATTATTCATGAATGAAATGAAATTAAAAAAAAAAAGTGAATAAATAAACTTAATTCACATATATATGTTAACACTAAGCAAACACACACACACACCCTTTATATATTCATATTTTTTTAAGTAAAAACTGGCAAAATAAATAATTGGAAATATAATTAAAATATCAACTTTTGGTATTTATTAAATCTAGTATTTATAGAAAGCATGTCATGGATGGAAAATTTTTTTTTATTTTTAAATATTGTCTATTGTTTTATTAAAACCCGGTATGCCGGAGAATCGAAGTCCGGATTAACAAGATTACTGTAGCTCAAGCTTCAGGAGATTTGAGAGTTTTTCAGAGCTCCTTAAAATTCATTTTAATTTTTTTTTTTTTTAAGATTTATATAATAAAAAACTCTACTAAACTGTTTTTTTTTTTAGTTATATAGGTCTATATATATATAGTGGAGTATACACCAAACGCCTCTACGAAATTTTTAAACATTTAATATATTTTTTTTTTTATCTTTTATTCTGAAATAAATAAAGATCTGATGTGACTTGACGCACAGCACACAACTTTCTTCAGTAATCGAAAGTTGTGTTCTGTGCTTGTCAGAGCAGATTTTTCGTGTCGACATATATTTAGTTTTCGACAGTATGGTACATTTGAATTCAATTTATAAGCATAGAAAAATATTAATAATTTTGTTACTATGGTAACCATTTCTCCTATCTTTCCTATGAAGTACAAGAGTAAAGTCTGCTTCATAAGATTGCAATGCCAAAATGAAAATATACCTTTAAAGAGCATCTAAAAAATAATTGATTTTTGAATTTTAATCAAAATCGATGGAACGAAATACATCAATCAGTAAAGTACTAGTACTCTTTTGATTAAAAGCTTATTTTCACGCCTCAGAGGAGTGCCTAATTTAAATATAAAATTTCACCTTCATAGCTCAATTCTTAAAATTGAACACAGACAGACAATGTCGCGAAAACCACTTTTTTTGGATTTAAGGAACCTCAAAACGTGTATATCCATCAAAATCTCGACATCGAATTTTTGACATGAATCCAATACTTTCTCTCTATATATATTAACATATATATATAGGTAAGGGAACGTAAAAAGTCGGAAATCGAACCGGTGCCCCACTGGTTTTTCTAGCGGGGGCATGTGCCCTCACTGCCCTTCCTCCCCCTCATCTCATTCCAGTATCTCTCCCTATGCCATGTGGTTCAGAAGACAAAGAAATGCAAGATAGAGATCATAATGGAAGGAATAGTCGGAGTAAACATCAGTTAAGAAATAAATAAGTGATTCTTAATGTTGTAAGGAAAATGTAGAGTTTGTACAAGATCAAAGATCAATCCAAAATTTAAATTGAAAAAATATCATAATAAAATTTCAAGATATGTGTAAAAAAGAAAAAAAAATCGAGATAAAATATAAAAAAAATTTGGATAAACAAAATGGTAAAAAAAAAAAAAAAAAAAACTTGAATGGAATTTTTTAACACTGATGATATTTAAGGTTTAACATGATATCAGAAAAGAGATTATATGGATAAAAAAAAAAAATAAAAATATTTTTCTTTTATAAATAATGTGATTGTTGCTAATCCGCTTTCATCTTTATCTAAATTACACTGCACATTTAATCTTTCCCTTTCGCATTAATATTTATATGTACTATTTCTATTATTTCAAGAAAACATCGATACTATTCTTATATTAAATAATCTATAAATATCGATTAATATTTGTCTTGATTTTTGTTCCTAATTGAATATCTAATTAACTCACATAATCATTACATTATCAAAATTATTAAATAGTATTACTGTTTATATTTTCCAGACATGTCTACGGATCTATGATAACGGTATGAAATAAAAGCTTAGTGAAAATATTATTTCAAACATAAATAAATTCAGACCTGATAGAAAAGGGGGTTTAATTTATAAAATTTGTTCTTATTTTATTAGTTCGCTTAGAAATTAATGAACTACATGATTTTTTCCTATCTATAAATTATAAATAAAACTTTTAAAAATGTTGACGTTGAAGTTAAAATAAAGTTTTAAACCAATAGATCTCAAATTTTCATTTTATTTTTAAAAAGAGGTTATTCACCTAATACTTTTTCTCTTCCTCAATAAAAATAAAATAAACTATTAAAATGACAGACGAGTGGAAATTTTTTTTATTATCAAATTCAATATATATTTTGATCAGAAAAATATTAGACTCCTAATTTGGACCGGCATCTAGAATTTAGATTTTTAGTTAGAAAATATGCAATTCAAATTTTATACAAACTCTACTAAACATCAAGGAGTACTTATTTATTTGATAAAAGATTATATATACAGATTTTAGCATGTAGATGTGTACTGACTTTTTATTAGTGAAAATATTCCTTTAATTTTTGGTTAATCATAATAGTTCGGCTTTAGTTGAAGCTGGGACGTTGTCAATATATATCAGCCAAATATATATATATATATATAGTTTTTAACAAAAAAAGGATTCGATTCCCAGGGGCAATGGGGCGCTTGGCCTCACCAATAAAAAAAAACATACTCACAGTATTGTTAAAAAAATAAAATCTTTTTGAATAATATTCATTTCTATAAAAAAAAAGTTTAAAAAAAGAGGGAAAAGAAAAGGTTAATTTTCAAGTCAGGGTTCTAAAATAAAGAAGTATAATTCATCCCATTGTTCTCCAATACTCAAGTTATTTATAAATTAAATTAGATTTCTTCTAACTTTAAATCACATCTCTTTATTGACAAATATTTTATCTTGGGTATAAAAATGTGATTTTCTTGTGAATTTTTGTCTGTTAAAACGAGAACGATAGAGAAACGAGAGGACATCTTACTTGAAGATGGAATAAGGTTTATTTGTATATATTATAAAAAGATCGATAATTTGAAAATAGTTTTTTTTTTTTTTTTTGTCTTTTTTTACACACTCACACAGTCATTTCGGCAACTCAGGCCATATATGACTTTATACGATAACCGTTATTTATGTATATATATATATGGGGTCTAGGCATTCTTATTTAAGCCATTTGTATCCAAATGGCTTAAATAAAATCATTGGACTACCTTGGTATACAAGGCCAGCAGGCTAACCCCTACACCAAGCCCAAGGGCTATAATATGTTGATAAAACATTAAAATTTTACTGTAATTGTTGATGCTTCCTTCTCCCTTAACGACAGGCATAGGAATAATTCTCTTACAAGTGTTTATTTAAATGAAGATGTAAACAAAAACTTTCTTGTTAATAGAAGTCATAAATCGTCATCATTTCAACAGACGAATATCCATCATTAAATCACATTTTCGATCCGAAGATCAACATGTCTGTCAATATGACTGTGAATTAGACTTGAAAGAAATCTGGTTTTTCACTAATTGATTAATAATTGCAGCTTAAAAACTTATTTATAAGACATTTGTTTTGTTTTTTTAATTCGAATATTAAGGACTCTTTATATACAATGACACACGTCACAACTTCGATGATGTCATTAATCAAAGCCGAAATGTCAACGTGTGAGTAATCAAAGAAATATCCTTCCTTTCTAATGTTTTAAGTTATTAAAAGTACTAAGCATAGAGTTCATGTTATGATACCTAAAGATAGAGGCTGAAATTTAAGATTATTATAATAAAAATTAAATATAAACTGCTGAAAAACATGATAATGAGATAAGTTAGTGAGTTACATATATTAGGAAGTTTTTTTTTAAGAGAAATATCACCTTGGGGTGGGGTCAGCTGTGAGCCCAAGCACCTGGGCCGCATATTCGCCCTGAAGACCCATTTCAGCTCCAGTATATGGTCCATTATCGCTACGTTTGAGCCAATAAAGCCGGCGGGCATGCGGTGTGGCGTCACGTTCGTGATTATCCCATTGCTGCATTAGTATCGTGTAACACAGAGTACAAGCACTGACTTGATCGTGTTGTTGACGAGATTGTCTATAATTGGCTGGGGGTTCGTGCGATTCCAAAAAAGGAAAATACGGCTCGGAACTGGAAGTCGCCGAAGGTTTCACCCGGAGCCAATATTGGCCTGGGTGGCCCACATTACCACATACAAAACAGACTCGATTAATGGTATCCGAGACACCAACAAGTGATGCTGGCGGAGGCTGAAATGTCGCCTCCATCCCACTGTCTTTTTTAATATACATATTGTCCAAAACAAAACAACGAATGTATATTCACCATATTGAAGGAGACTTCAAAAATTTCAGGACGATTATATAAATGTTTACTTGCATCAGAGATGTTATTATAATTCCTTAACAAAATACGTCACTTTCATCGCTTTCCAAATATATATCTATTGTGTACGTAGAAGCGATCCAAAATCATAGAAACTTACGCGTAGTTAGATTCATAAAAAACATGGTAAAAATATCGGTTTTAAAAAAATCACATGAATTAACAATTAATCTGGTCCGCATTGGAGGTACTTCTTGACGTATTTATAAATAAAATAAGGCATAGTTGTGTATTAACTCATGTTTCAAATGGAATTGGAGTGCGGCCATGATGGATTTAAGAATTGAGTTCGAGATATCCAAAGCGGAAAAAACATATGACTGCAAGTCTTCCAACTGTGAGCTTGAGCTTCACAAAATGACCACCAAAGGCGCCACTTGCTGAATCCATCTGGTGGCAATATTTTTAATAATAAGCTTTGAATTCAAATCGTTTCATATATAAGATATAAATTATTTATGAATAAAAAAAAGAAAAATAGCCTCAGATGCAATAAAAAAGAGAAATTAGATTATTCTTTGCGCCTTCCAAATTGAAGAGAATTTAAAAGTATAGGAAATTTAAATTCCCTATATTATTGTTTCATCTAGTGACATCATCAGTATCAATTTTTTTTTTTATTAAGTCATTTCGGCTGCAGAGGCCATTTGACTTATATAAATTTTATTATTTATTTAGATACATGTATCGATGGCTTCTTGCGGGCGTTCAATGGTCTTGTTTTTCGGGGGTCACCTATCCCAATTTTCAGCACCACTTGGCGTTGCTTAACAACATTGATCTTGGTGGCTGTTGTTCCTTCTTCTTGCCAGGACCTGTGCTTGTCACACCAGATTTTTTGTGTTGGGATATATTTAGTTTCCGACAGTACGGTAGATTTGAATTCAAGATGTAAAATTAATAAACAGAAAAAATATTTATATTCTGTTACCATAGCAACTAATTATCCTATCTTCCCTATAAGTACAAGAGTAAAGTGGTCATAAGATTTCAATGGCAAAATGAGAATATACCTTTTAAGAGCATCTAAAAAATAATTGATTTATGAATTTTAATCAAAATCGTTGGAGCGAATTTTGAGAAAATCGAAAAAAAGTGAAAAAGTACATCAGTAAAGTACTAGTACTTTTGGCTGATTTTGAATAAAAGCTTATTTTCTCGCCTCAGGGGGTGCCTAATTTAAATATTAAAATTTCAACCTCCTAACTCAATTCCATCATGCTTAAAATTGAAAACAGACACACAGACAGGCAGGCCGACCATGATGCGAAAACCTCTTTTTTGGATTCAGGGGATCTCAAAACGTGTATATCCATCAAAATCTCGACTTGGCTTCATCGGGTTAGGAGAGACATGACCGAGCTTGGCCTGTCGGAGACAACAGCATTGGATAGGGGGGAGTGGAGGGGAAGAATAAGGTCCGCCGACCCCGCACCGCGGGAATAATCAGACGAGGACAGAAGAAGAAGAAGAAGAAGATTACTTTCTTTTACCTCTACATGTGTTAATGTATATAGAGAGAAAGTATTTGATTCATGTCAAAAATTCGATGTCGAGATTTTGATGGATATACACGTTTTAAGGTCCCCCTGAATCCAAAAAAGTGGTTTTCGCGACATGGTCTGTGCGTGTATGTGTGTGTACTTTCTCTCTCTATATAATTAACATATATAGAGGTAAGAGAAAGAAAAAGTGGTTTTCGGAACATGGTTTGTGTGTCTGTATCCAACTTAAAGCATAAAGGAATTGAGCTTATTAGAAAAATTTCTTATTTCTCAATTAGAATTGAGCTACGAGGCTGAAATTTTTTATTTAATTTAGACACCCCCCTGTTAGGTGACACGAACAAAATCGGCCAAAGAGTACTAGTACTTTACTTGGATTTGTCGCTTGTTAAAATCTTCTATTATTTGTGTTTATGCAAACGAAAATTCAGTATACAAATATAGGTCATATTTATATAAAAATTTAAAGTGCTAGGGGGCATGGGCGCCGACTTTTAAAAATGATTGGGGGACATGGGCATGGGCTTATCTAGGGGAGTCCGTCACCCCCCCCCCCCCCTTCGAACAAAGAATACTCCCCACCCAAAGAAAAAATGAGACAATATGGCCCCTTTCAGGGCTCCCTGAGGATGGCTGTCCCATGACCTCCCCCAAGGGCGGATATAGGGGGGGGGGTAAATGGGGTAATTACACCACCATCCCCCCGAGATTCTGATAAACAACTACAGAATGCACCTTTAAATTACCGATAATACGAAAAAATTGTGCGCTGCTCGACCAGTCACACCAGATTACCCCCCCCGCAGAAACTCCTCTGGATCCGCCACTGCCTCCCCTCCCCTCCCTAGACAAATTCTCTAGCTATGTCTAGCTATGGTCATGGGCGTAGGGGGTACGGGTTAGGTGTTTGAAGATTTTTGCCCTGATTGACCTTTTAACCATAGTGAAAAGTCTAGGTTTTGTACTGGTATTTTTGTTTAGATTATTATTTCAAAAAGAAATAAATAATATTACAAATGACATATTGGTTGAATACGCTTATATACATACTGCAAAAACAACAAAAAATGGTTGTAATTCAATAAACAAAACTGGAACACACAATTTATCTTCAACAGCGAGAACGAATCAGGAAACAGCTCTCCTGCCCATACATTCAGTCTAAAAATTATATTTGGTATGAATTTGGACGAAGATTCTGTGAATGTGAGCTCGTACCGATGTATCCTAGACCCGACACTCCGCCAACACCAACAAGGAGTAAGGAACTGACGATGTTAAGAATTATGTGGAAAAACAAAACATTAAAAACATCAACAAAATCTTTCATTTGTAACATGAAAGCTGTAGATTTAATTGAAAATTTTGAAGCTAAACAAATTTGTTAAATATATAGACTATATATAATTCTATATGAATTTTTTGAATTATTATTGTTTACAGATGCACCTGTTTCGGTGTGAAGACACTATCGCAGCCCTAAAATAATAATATATAAAAAATTTGGACAGAATCACAGAAGATTAATTAATTCAGCGCTTAAAAGAAAATGAAGAAAAGTTATCATAAAGAACTAACCCCCCACTCCCTAAAAAAAAAAAAAGTCCTCGCCACTCTTCCAAGGATAAGAAATTCAAATCGCGCAGAGTAGACACTATAATAATATAAATAGGGAAGTAAGGAATAAAAAAAAACAGTATAATAATTATGAACAGAAACGTTTAGACAATTTAATCATTGGAAACTTTAGAGCACATCAAATTTTTACACAACGACAAAGACAATGATTATTTAATGTCACGTTATTAATAGTGCTGCAAATGATAATACTTTTTTTTTAAATCAAAATACTTATAAAATACTTTAAATTAGTGCAAACGGCACATTTTGTGAAGTAACTTTCTGTAAATATATTCAGATATATATGTATTTATGTATATATATATATATATATTTTAATATATATTTAATATATAAAAAAAGATATTATTTAAATAATTAGTTATTAATATCCCTTAATCCTATTTTGCATTGTTAATGACTAAATTCAAGTCCCGTCAATTCAAATTCATTCTCTTCAAAAAAATATCTTTTCTTTCAAGGCTCGCCATTTTTATGGTCCAGGGACAAGCCGACAGACAAAACTCTTCAACATAAAACAAAATCAAAACCTTTGATTGCAAACATACATTTATAAGATATATACAGTTCTTTTTATATAGTTTTACTTAATCGAGATCTATCAAGAAAGGATTTTTTTTTTTTTTAAATATCTCCAACTAAATTTCACTGAAATTTGAAATCTATTGGAATGAGGCATAAATTCTTACAGCACTTCGGATTATTATCATTAATATTATTAATATTATTATATTATTAATAGATTTGACAAATGAATGCTTTTATTTTTTTTTTAAATATGGTCCAAATTTAAATTTACCTTGGACTTTTTTTTGTGTTAAAAATATATTGTCCAATTCAGTCAAATGTGTATTGTCAATTCCAGGCAAGATGACTTTTCTATATTATCAAAAAAAAATATATTTCTATATATATATATTTTCTTTACTAAGTCATGGATTATAAAAGAAATTTTCTTTCATTCACTTTAAAAAAAAAATCTTTAGGTTTAAATTATATTAACCCATTATCGCTTAGCCGTTTTTTTTTTTTAGTTTCTGAACCCGAATTTTTTACTTTTTTTTTCTTTTTAGTGATATTTTGAGTCAAGCCTGTGAGTTTTAAGTCTATTTTTTTTAAACTAATCAGGCGTCTATTGCAATAATATTGAGACTAAAGCCCGGTAGTTAGGCAGCCCAAATGGCAGTAGCTTGACTGTGTGAGAAATACCTTTTTCAAAGCAAATAATAGGCCAATCGACTATTTTTAACAAAAGAATAACCATAAAATTTATCTTTTTTAATATAAATTTCAAGGTATATCGAAATAAAAATTATCTGAATGTTTTAATCAGAAAAAAAGTTTAGTGAACGTGTGCCATTTGGGCTGCCTAACTACCGGGCTTTATTTAGTCTCAATAATATTATTGAAATAGATGGCACATATGCCCATAAAAATTTTTTGGAAACAGAAAATGACTTATTTATAATTTTTTCCTTTGAAAAATAGACAGTTGACTATTTCACTACTCCCAACAACACAGTTTTTTCAAACTAGTGAAAGAAACAATCGGGATCTCAAATTCCTCAATGAAAATACTTTTTGAAGAATGAATGAATCTATGAAAATACTTTTTTTTGAAATATAGTTTCGTTTAATATCTAAGAGAAACAAATTTTGAAAACTCGAATATCTTTCTGAATCATATTTTCTCTATTTAAATTTGAATCAATTACAATCATGAAATCCTGAGTAAGAAAAGAATAAATTTGCTTTTGATTCTTTTTTAATTAAATTATTGTTGGGGATAGAATTATTATTTATAACTGTAGAAATATCCTCTTTTATTTCTATCATTTTTTAATTTATTCAGCGATAATGGATTAAATAGGACCATATTTATATATAAATATAATTTAGGATGTTGTATTGATGATGATGATGATGTATTTTTTATGAAGTTGAGATGGTAAAGGAGAAACGAAAGAAAAAGGAAGGAAATAATAAGATGAGTGAATCTTAGCTGGCATGGGCAGTCGAGGGTCGTGGTGAAGGCGGAGGCATCATGGATGGAAGAGGAAATCCGGATGGGATATTTTTTGATGACGGATTGGCCGCTGCCTCCGGGTCCACTCCAAGGGTCGCCGTCAATTCCACTGGGAGATAGATCCGTTGTGCTTGTCCGATGGGTCCTCGACATAAAGGACAACGTTCACATCGAGCGGCACACAACGAACATGTCATCACATGACCACAGGGAAAGAATGCGGTGTCAATTCCTCGATCCATACAAACACGGCAGGACATGGCTTCGAGCAAGTTGGTCAGCCTTCTTTTAGATTCCTGCAACATTATTAATTAGATTATTGTTAGTGGTAAAAGATTTAAAGAAATTATACTTAAGCCCGGTAGTTAGGCAGCCCAAATGACAATAGGTCGAATTAATCTTCTTTGAAAAAGGTATTTCTCACACAGGCAAGAAAGATTTCGTATGTGTGTGCCATTTGGGCTGCCTAACTACCGGGCTTTAGTCTCAATACTATTGCAATAGATGGTAGATAAAATTTTGATTTTGAAAAACCTAAATTTAAGTTTTCAAAGTTTTTATGTTTCCATAAGAGGCATTTTGATAAAAAAATATAGTAGAGTAGCCTCTCTTGAATAAATAAGAGACTTTTCAGTTTTATCATTGGTGTTTTTTTTTCGATAAAGGCAACCTTACTGGCTGACTTCTTGTCCTATCATATTTTCTAATTTTCGGAGAGCCACCTATTTCTTAGCCATCAAAGATTATTAACTTAAGCTACTAGGTTAAATTGAACGGAAAATACTTAATTGAAAACTTATTTGTACTAGAATAAAAACAAAAATTCAATCTAACAATAAAAAATTTCATTCAGAATTACTATTATATATTTACCCCTCCTTGAGTAAGTGGTCCTCTTCCAGAGCTTAGAAAAATTAATTTAAAAAAAATGCCGAGCTTAAAATTCTTGAAGATTTTTAGTTTTAAAGTTAAGGTCTTTCTGGGACTATTTAGACCCAGTTTCTATTTATTTTAATTGATTGGAAGAAATTTAATTAAAAATAAATTTTTTATGCTTGAAACGTGAAACGAATCCCTGTCACATAGTACAAGAGACGTGAATTCTACCCCTGTTCTACGGCCAAGGGACTATTTAATTTTTTTTCTTTTTTTTAAGGACTTTTATTCGACATCACAGGCCATTTTGAACCCGCTCTATTTATTTCAATTGATTACTAGCCAATTCAATTGAAATATATTTTTGTCGCACTGGATTTAATTTTTTTTTAAATTTGTTTAAGGTCTTTTTCGGCATCTGAGACCATTTAAACCCCGTCCCTATTTATTTCAGGTTATTGGTATCTGATTCAATTAAAATAAATTTCTCGCTTGGGACGGGATGCCTTTGGCACCAGAAAGATATAAAACAGATGAATAATAATCAAATAATGGATTCATTATTACAGTAGAGTCATGCTAATCCCTACTTCGATACTCCGGCATACCCCCCCCCCCCCCCCCCCCCCCCCCCCCCCCCCCCCCCCCCCCCCCCCCCCCCCCCCCCCCCCCCCCCGGCTAATCCGGCGAGTTGAAAGGCCCCTTCTTCAGGATATTGCAGCAAAAAAAAGGGTAATTTAAGAAAACTAAGGGACATTACTAGATAGATAAATATTAAATTTTGCATTATATTAAATGTTTCGGGTAATCCGGTATTTTCAGAATCCAACATAGGGCCGGTCCCGTTTAGGCCGGATTTGCAAGACTCTACTGTATTTATTTTTCTTAGTCCTTTGGCATCTATGGCTATTAGACTTAATATGAAATCGAAAATTATTGGTGGCAGGTCAGTCAAAACCCTTGTTAAATGGAATTCATTATACATAAATGTGGCCCTAAAGATAAGTATTTTGTTACCGATTCACTTATTTATTTTGATTTTTCAGTATCTGGGGCCACTTAAACACTATCCTGTTCAGTTATTTTAATAAACTCACTTGGCATTTCTGTCCCACGCATTTGGAAGAGCTACTTTTAGGAGGCTCTGAATCTTCTTCATCATTGCCTTCTGTGTTCAAGCCCAATGCAGTTTCAGGGTCGAGATCTTCGGCAGGAGGAAACAAACAAGACCCTGTTTGATAGAGAGCGCGTCGTGCATTGTCATACACTTCGCGGCAAGTTCGGCGAATGTCGAAAACATATTTCTTTCCTAATGAAGTATCTTCATTGAAAATCGATACGATCGTTCCCTAAAAAAACAAACAAAGATTTAATTAGTAATTTCGTTTAAAAGCATATTTTTTAATTAATTTTTAATTACTAATTATATAACAATCTTATTTTCAATTAAAATAAATATGATGTATAAAAATGTCGGATCCAAAACAAAATTGAAGGAAATTACATCAATATAAAGTAATTTGCAATTTTAATTAATTAAAAGAATTTTATTTAATTTGAATTAAGGATAGTATTTGATTTAAAAAAAAATTTAAATAAAAAATTTGGTGTGACTGGCCGCACGGAACTTTCTCTTATGGTAATTGAAAGTTCTGTGCTTGTCACACCAGATTTTTTGTGTCGACATATAACGGCAATATAGTATATTTAAATTCAAGATGGTAAAATATATGTGACGGTCCACATGAAAAAGTACCAAATCTTCACTGGGCTAAATTTTAAAGAGAGCCGATTAAAAATAGTTAAAAAAAATAGATTTTTTATTTTTTAATACTGATTCTTCATCTAATATGATGAAAAATTCGATTCATCATAATTAATAAAATAGTAAGTTTGCTAAGTGTGATCATACTTTTTGGAGCAATGGTCGGAGAAAGAATAGAGATTCTGGGTTCCCTATGAAAACCCATCAATACAATTTGATTAAAACTCAATTGGACCTTGTTATGCAAGTAGGAACCAAGCGCCATTATGATTGAAATTGAGATAAGACCGCCAACTTGTAGGGAAAAAAAGAAGATCTACCTCTTATTTAAATCAAGGGCGGATACAAGGGGGGGGGGAATAAAGGGGGTAATTACCCCCCTGGGATTTGAAAAAAATACTTTCTTTTTTTTAATGTATTTTGAATATAAAATTTTAAAAATTAATACTTAAAAAATTGAATTGTATTTATATTCTGGCAAACAAATACAGAATGCGCCTTTAAATTACCGAAATTAAGAAAAAATTGTGTGCTGTGCGACCAGCCACACCAGATTACCCCCCCCCCCCCGAGAAACACCTCTGGATCCGCTCTTGATTTAAATCACAATATTATTACACTGTGCACTTTTTTTTTATATAAAACAAGAAAACAAGTCTTGTCATTGGTTTTGTTTACAAATAAAATGCCCCTTATCTCAGATTTAGGTTAATGGCGCTTGGTTCCTTCGTGCATAACATCGTCCAATTGTTAATATATAACTTTATAAACAAGAAATAAATATTTTCCTTAGGGAAGGCCAAGTAGAGAATGAGATAAAATAATTATTAAATTTGTTCATTTGTTTATTTGATTATTTATTCTTAGTTTGATTTAAAAAATATGTATAATGCGTGAGAAGCAAATCCGGAGTTGAGAACATTTTATATTTATATTGCTAATTTACTAATGTATCCGGATGAGAGTAAATATGCAAATGAACAAACTTTATCATTAGATTTGTTTATACATATATTCAAATATTAACATACTTTGAGATCTCGGATGAATTGGGCGGTGACAGCAGAACGGACTGTTTCGCAGCTATAAAATGCATGTTTTTCAGTTACAGCACGATAAAGTCCAGAGGCACTTTGCGATGAGTCCAATTTGATATCGATGGTTCGTTCAGAGGCATCGTGACCGAGGTACGTGAGACGGAAGATACGACGATGCGAGGAGGCGTGCTGGATTGCGGTCCAGGGGATGCTGTCAACAGAAATGCCAGTCTTTGTTAAAAATCATCCAATTGGAAATCAAATCAATTCATAATCAATTTTGATAAATCCTTTCGTGAATGATCTTATTGTGTAAAGGGAATAAATATTTCTCCCATATTCTTTCTTAAAGTTCAAATGCTAAATATTTATGAAGTTTAAGTAAAAAAGAAAAAATGCCATTGCCAGAGATTGTGCAATTCTAAGATTAAGGTTAATGGCGCTTGGTTCCTCGGGGCTTGGTGTAGAGGTTAGCTTGCTAACCTCGTATACCAAATGTCGCGGGTTCGGACCCCAGGCAGTCCGATGATTTTATTTAAGCCATTTTGGATACCAAATGGTTATCGTCAAAGTCTTAAATGGTCTCAGTCGCCGAAAAGACTGTGTGTATGTGTGTGTGAATGAGAAAAAAGTGTGAATGTTTAAAAAAAAATGGCGCTTGGTTCCTTCATCGTCCATATATAAAAATTAATTTTCGTTTGTTTCAATAAAATGGTAAAATATAAATATATATTTTGGACAGACTGAAGAGCAAAAAAGAGCCGCGGATTGCCGATCCCTGGTCTAGGAGTCTAAATGATGGAAACACTCATTAATAATAATAATAATAATAATGTTTATTGAACCATTTAAGATGTACAGTCAGTTTCAATATTAACTGACACCCCTAGACTTTGAAGTTAGACAACCAGAGTGCTTAGAAAATAAATAAATAAACTTTTTTTTAATATTGCTGTGGAAATACTAATTTTTGAGACAACAATTACGCCAGGTTGTCTAACTTCACAGCTCTATTCTCTAAGGGTGGGGGGTTAATATTGAAACTGACTGTACATATGATATTAACAATTAAATAAATAAATTAATTCGGGCCATTGTTGTCGATCCGGCGAGATAAGTTTTTCTCCCTGAAGTGAGTAGTTTCTATAATTTTTTCTGAGAAACACTCCTTAATATTACCTAATAAACAAATGGAAGAACGAACGCGCGTTGGATATAAAAAAAAAAAGAAAAACTTATTCCCACGATCATAAAATTTTATTATATAATTTTAAATTTTGATAAAAACAATGGCGCTAATAATAAAGAAATGTGAATTTATTAAACAAACAAATTTCAATTAGGAATCAACAAACATACCCGATGTCAAAGAATTATGAATATTCATTCACTTATCAGAGCAATCGCATCAAGGTTAATGATATTTGCTTTTCCAATGAATTTTTAAATAGGTACAAAGATTAATAAAGTAAAAAATAAATTATCCTCCTCTTTAGACGTCATAGGTAATTTTTATTTTTATAAATCCGTTATTTCAAGGTGGTAGAGAAAAATCAAACTTTTGTAAAAAAAAAAAATATTATATATCACCTGTCCAATTAGAAACTTTCTCAGGACTTTTTATTGATCCTTCCCTTTGATCACGGAAAATCTTTTTTTTTTTTAACATGGAAATTCTTTTATTAGATTACATGATTACATTCAGCATCACAACTCTTTAAATTAAGTACGCTAATCCTCGAAATATTGGCCTCCCATCCCGGAATCCCAACTAGAATAAATAGGGGATGTGAGAAATAAACCATTTCTTTTTTTTAGCTGCTATATACATAAAAAAAAGCTGGTTTATTTCTCCAATTCACCTGTTCTGAATCTCGTCTTTAATCAAATAAAATAAATAGGCTATATAAAAATACAATATAAAGAGAGAAATATAATGTTAAAATTTTAAATTTATATACAGACCATCCACCGAAAAGATTTTCCCGCTTGGTATTCATTTGAAACCGGATAAACGAGAAAATAACTAAAATACGTATATTGGTCCCAAAGAAATTTTTTAACTACGTATTTAAAATTTGATTAATGATATAAAAAGAGGATGCAGCCAATAATAAAAAGCATCTATTTTGTTAACACTCTTTATTTTGGAACGTTTCGGCTATGATCAACAAAGCCATCTTCAGCCCTCCAAGAGTATATTTTATATTATTAACATACAAAATAGATCAAATGAGATATAATACAGATCATATGTATTTAGTCGAATGTATTTTTTTATTAAAATTTCATTACCCACAAGAGAGTATGAGAGCAAAGGCTTGAATGATGTATTTAAAATTTTTAAGGAAAATTTCAGCCTTATTTTTCAGATAAAAAAAATAATTTTTATTGGAATACAATCTATTAAAGCCGGCCTATGAGAGATATAATAATCATGGATTGGAAGAGAGCAAGTAGGGGTGCAGAATCATAGAAGAAGAGTATCTTCACTATCTCTCTTCTACAGGTATTACCATGGTCAATGCTCTGCCGAATTAAAATCAATTATCCCACCCAATGCAACATATCCACGGAACACAAGAGGGCATCGTCACAGCATCCCTATGCTGTTCAGATCACGACTAACAGAACTAATCAATTTCATTCTTCCTTTGTCCCCATGACCTCCCGTGATTGGAACAAGCTCCCTGCGTCTATCTTCCCCAAAACCTACAATCTTCAGACTTTCAAGTCTAACCTCAACAGGCATCTTCTCAGTTCCCGCAGTTGAGTTTCCCCTTTATGCTTCTCCTTTTGTTTTTATTTTCTTCCTGGCTGCATGTGACTATTGGTCATTATAGGTCTTCGGACCTTATGCACCCATTCCAAAAAAAAAAGAAAGAGCCTTTGGATGCCAAATGTCGAAAGGTCGGACACAATTCTATTTGTCCCCCGTACGGATCATAAACATTAATTGTATTTGATTGTAAGAGCCTAGTAAAATATATTCTAAGATATTATTGTACTCTAACAATAAGATGAAAAAATTTATAATGATTGATAATGTTTTTTTCCCGATACTAATCTTTATTTCGTCTCTTGTTATGTACACGTTAGTTCTGAGGATGATCCCAACTGGGATCGAAACGTCAACGTGGTGGGAATAAAATAATGAAATACAACTAGCTGCAGATTTTCTTCACCTTTTCACCTATCCTCATAAACATTAATATCGGAATATTTTCCAGGTAAAAAGTTATATCGACTGGACTCATAATGCAAAAGTAAATTTATCTTGACTTCAGGGTAGAAAGAAGTTAGACAAAAGTAAAAGACTTTAATTAAAAAGTTTCTTATTCGTTTATACATTACAGAAAAGAGACTACTCTAACAATCTCTTAAGGATTTTGCCAATTTTTTGGGCATATAAAATTTCGAAATCTCCACCGTACGGATAATAAAAAATACAGATGGAAATGTCAAAAATCCGAGTGGCATTTTGTCAGTTGAGGAAAAAGACGGCCAATCGTGCATGAAAGCCACTCGGGTAGTAAAGCCTCTAAGGGATTTCCTTCAACCCGCCACCCCCTGGGTCCTTCGTCCTCCTACCACCTCGAAGCCATTAGCTCCTATGTATATACATACACTCCAGGGTCGTTATTGATTCGGGCCGGAGGCTGCCTCCGGCATATCAACCTCGTTCGGGATTATTTTCAATTTCAAGCTCAATTTCATTAATGTGATATTGGAAGCGAACACGTCCAGTGAAATAATTGATTTGCATGAAATTATTGAACACATCACAAAGAGAGAAATAGGAATGAGAAAGAGAGAGAAAGAGAAATAGGGGAAATACAGACCATCCGTCCTAGCTATTATTCTGAATTAATTGTGTTATTTACAAAGCAATTATTAGACACAAAGGAGACAACACAAAAAACATTTTTAAAATTTATTTATTTAAATAATTTATCTAGTTTTCGATAAAACATCAGAGGTAAATTTTTTTTATCATCAAAGGAAAATATTTATATTTTGTTAATAGGAGTATGGTAACCTTCCCGTGGCTTTGAGAGAAGATATAGCTTTCGTGCCTAGGGTCGCGACCAGCGACTGGTTCGCTTCCCGTCCCAAGCGGAAAAAATTATTTCTTTTGAATTGGATCACAATCATTTAAAATAAATAGGGATGGCCTTAAATGACGAGAAATGACCTTAATAAAAAAAAAAATAAATAAAAAAATGGTAACCACCTCTCATATCTTTTCTATGAAGTGATAATCTAAGAAATGCATTCATTTATAAATTTTAATTAAAATCGTTAGGGCCCCGGGCTTGGGTAGTTGGTAGCATGCCTACCTTCTATACCGAACGTCGCGGGTTCGACCCCAGGCAGTCCGATGATTTTATTTAAGCCATTTGATACCAAATGGCTTGAATAGAAATCCTGACCCCCAATAGATATAAATAATATAACGGTTATAGTCAAAGTCTTAAATGACCTAAGTTGCCGAAAAGACTGTGTGAATGTATGTGTGAGTGTGAGTGTGAATGAGAAAAAGTGTGAGTGTTAAAAAAAAAATCGTTAGAGCCGGAAGGAAATCAAAAGAACTTAAATTAAAAAGTACTAAAAGCTCTTGGTAGGAGACTGAGCCGTAGCTTTAATAGTAGCATATTTAAAATTTTAACACCACTCTATATAATTCTCTTTATTTATAACTTTATGGGATTTTGGGCGAGGTGGAGGGGGGGGGGGGGGATTGGACGCAGGGCTTTAAAATCTCGACACCTAATTTTTGATAAGATCGAAATTTAATCCCTTTTCCTTAAAAAAAAAAAAAAAATCAATAACTCCACTGTACTTGAAATACATTCATTAATCAGATAGGATAATGATGAGTGTAAAAGACTATGCGTTTTTTTTTATATAAAAATCTTTTAGATGATATACTGACTGGTGTATTCTCTAAAAACAGGTGTTAAAATTTAACAATTCTATAAACCAAGTTTTAACATTTTAC
Organism: Euborellia annulipes; assembly: GCA_023213315.1. Taxonomy (NCBI): domain Eukaryota; kingdom Metazoa; phylum Arthropoda; class Insecta; order Dermaptera; family Anisolabididae; genus Euborellia; species Euborellia annulipes. The sequence goes on along the minus strand of JAKCPI010004364.1, from coordinate 17,124 downwards.
TTTTTAACATCAGATGTTAACGATTCATATGAAGATAGCTGTTTTCTGCTTGTTCGTGTTTTTACCCCCCCCCCCTTCGATAACCTCTCCCGCATGCGTATTACTAACTTGATTTGTTATTTTCAATCTAGTAAGCCTATATGACAACCCAGTTTTAAAAAAATGCTATTCTCTAAATAAAGTTTTAACAGCGACATTAACATGTTGCTTTTATCCCAAAGCTGTCAAAATCATAACCTTACTTTTTAGGTTAAAGGCGCCATTTTTAGGCATTGAACTCTCAATGACAAATCGTTTTGTCCAAGAGCAAAACGTTTTGCTCAATGCCAACGTACACGTATTAGGTAAAATGTTTTGTCATTTGACAAAATGTTTTGTTTTGTCATTGAGCGTTTTTGTTCAATTGGTGTGCGTTCAGCCTAACAGAATAACAATTTGAGGCAAGGTGTTAAAATGAATTAACACTGATTTCCTATGAAAAAGTTAACTCTTTTGCTTAGAGAATAGTCCTGATATTCAGTCATATATTATGAACAGAGGAAAATTTTATAAATTTTCTGCTAAGCTGTTTGATAACTTTGTGAATTTAGAAAGTGGATTGTTTCACGATTGAAATGTTTCTCGTAATTAAATTCTGAGTGATATACCTAGTTTTATATTTGTTAAGAAATACGTTGAATGATTGATCACTGATCTGATGATGGATTTTTAATGGCAAAAATAATTATAATGGAATGAAAAACGAATGCGTTTAACGAGTCTAAACGTAAAAGTTAGAATTATTATAAGAATAGAGAAAGTTTTACCCAGAAAGTTTTACGAGCAAGAGTAAATTATTATAATAGAAAGAGAATAGAGTTTGAAGAGATACGTCAGCTGGTGCTTATTTGAATTAAGTTATTTTGCTCATTTATTTCTTGAGAACGTCAAAATGGTCAGGTTTACATTAGTTATCGGTGAAAAAAAAGAGATTAATTTGTGAAAGTTGCGGTGGCCTAAGTGCCAGGCGGGAAACTCGTTCGTTAAAATTAAATCCATTCATCCATAAAAAATTGAGCTCTTATTTAATTTTCTTTCAATTTGTTTTTGAATTAATTTATTTCTTCATTTTTTTTAATCATATTTGACAAGATGCTGACATTTGAAAATAATTTCCCTAAGTATGCATGAAAATGATTCAACCAATTAATACATAGACTTTTTTTTTAAATTAAAGTCTTTTTCGGAATCGAAGGCCATTTAGAACCGACTGACTTTTGTTTGTTTAAGGTCTTTTTCGACATCTGAGTCAAGTTAGATCCCAAGTTTCAATTGATTTGTAGCCAATTTAATTGAAATAATTTTTTTCGCCTAGGACTGGATGCGAACCCTCGTCCTCTAGCTTCTAATCTTTGGACTTGTACCGGTATTATATTTTTTTAGATGAAATATTATAAACAATTATTGGTTGCAAAAGCTGATATTCTAAAATCTCATGTGTTGTGGTAATAATCTAAAGAGTGGTTGTGGTTTTAATGTACGGTTATGGGGAGGCGGTCCTAGAAGAATTATGCCTTATGAATAGAGCTGTAGTGAAAGTTAATCTCATCCAGTCCTAAGTTAATTAGCTATACTAATTAATTGAAATTAAATAATAATGGCGTCTAAATGCTTCAGATGTCGAAAAAGATCTTAGTCAATGAAGTTTGGAAAAAGATCTTAAATAAATAAAAAAAAAAAATTAGTCTGTTTAACTATATCAACAGCCATCAAGATCAGTCTGGTTAAGCAGCGCCAATAGGGCTGAAAATCAGGATAAGTGGTCCCCGAGAGATAAGACCGTTGAATGCACGCCGGAAGTCATCGATATATTTTAATTAAAATAAATTTAATAAAATGTATAAAGTCAAATAACCACAGCAGCCGAAATGACTTTTGAAAAAAAAAAAGTATTAATAATTTCCATCCATACTTCCCCCCCCAGGAATATAAATTTATAAATAAACAAGAAGCCTCTGGTAATTTGATCCTTCTAAACTGACGATTTGGTAAGGATATGGACCATCTTCAGAGCTGGAAGTAGCCTCAATAATGACCTTCTTCTAACTCTGACGAGGATCCATACTAGAAATTAAATATCAACTGAAAACGCTTCAATATTTATTCAAAAACAAACTTCAAATAAGAAGGATCGGTGAACCAATCCTGGAGAAGGTGCTGCGCTTCTGTTTAACTACATTCACGACCCCGCCATACCATATTATTTTCTCCCCGCTTTCATGTATTTTATTAAAAAAAAAAAATTGGATTTGAAATGTTCAATTAGATTATTTAATTTAAAAATAAATGTTCAATTATGATAGGAGTAAATTTAAAAAAAAAAAAGTATGAAAATAAAAGAGCGGAATAATAAAAAGAATTTTATCATTAGTATACTAATTATTATAATCATTATGTAATTTGATTAATTCACCCATGAAAAGTTTGTTTTTTTCTCTCACTCTCCCTGATATCGTTTATCTTACACAAAACTCATCGCTACAAATATAGATGATTTTATAATTATTATTTTCCATTTATTTTTCCCGATAAAATTACCATCTGTTGTTGTTGTTATTATTTTTTTTTTTTATTTTTTAATGTCAAGTTAACGAGAACAGATCATAATGGATTTTGTGTGTTATTAACCCGATACTAGGCGAAATTTCTTTTACCCTTTATTTGATGTAAATAATGGCTGTGTATTTAGAACTTTTTACTTTTCATTAATTTACAATGAAGAATTTTTTTTACTCTAATAAAAAAAATACTAATAACGAAGGTATTTGGTACAAAAATGGGTCTTTATATTACTTTCTCTACATTAAAAAGAAAAAAAAAGTTTTTGAAGTGAAACTTCTATTCAATTGACTATTTGTATTATGATTCCTAATTCGTTAGGGTTAACACTCCCTTGTTAAATTTTAGAAAATGGAACTCAAAGACACGAAACAAAAATAAAATATTCTTTAAGATAAAAATATATTTTATCAAGGAAGGTTTGCAAAAGTAGAGATTGGCATCCAAATTTTTTTCTTTAAATATTTTATCGGGTCGACGTTTCGGTCTCGACCATCTTCAGGTCCAAATAAATGTCAAAAAAAAAATGTATATATTTTCCATTAGGCAGCTATGTATGTGTAATGATGCTAATCAGGTGAGAGATCTTGCAATTTGACTGCCAGTCTCTGCTTTTGCAACCCTTCCTTGGTAGAGTGAGCGCCACACTTAAGTCCCCATTTGTGAGCTAGAGCCTTGAGTATATGCAACCCAAACGCTAATCTGTCGAATGGGTTATCTCAAAAAACGCTTAGCCCCTTCATTTCTTCACAAAGGAATCTCGCTCACTATAATCCATATACTCAAGGCTCTAGCTCCCAGGTGGGGACTTAATTGTGGCGTTCACTGTACAACTCAACAGCCACAACCACAATAATAAAATATATTTTGTAAATACAAAAAAAAAAAATTAATGATAAAGAGGGCGTTGAGAGCGGTACGTCCTGAAAGAAATGCAAAGTGAATTGTCTAGTCATCTAAATTGTCCTACTTAAGATAATAAACTTTATAAAATATTTGGTTCAGACATTAAAATTTAATTGTATGTAAGTGATCCTCTCTATTTGAAACCAAACAATTTGAATAATTAATGATTAGAAACTATTTAAGAATAAAAAATATTTTTTTTTTTATTTGAAGAAAAGGCCATGTGTTTTCCCTTTTTAAGAAAAGTATACTCAGCAGTATCTTACTATGAAATTGATATATAATTAATTCAATATTTCTATGTCGTGGAGAAATTAAAACGACAGAAAATTTGTAGCTGTGTAATTTGTGTTATAGGGGCAGTTACAGGTACAGTTATTGATAAAATCAAATATAGGAAAATATTTATATTTTGTTACCATAAGTATAAGAGTAAAGTGAGTTTCGAACAATTTGGAGAACAAAATGAGAATATACATTGCACAAGTTACCTTGCATACATATGCCTGTTATTTAATATTACATTCATTGTTTGAATCATAAAATGAACACACTTTACATTGTTAATGTTTATTGAAGTTCAGTGTTTGTTGATGTCAAATGATACTCAAATTATTTTATTTTTTCATTTATTTATGTATATTAATGCTCTGAGGGGATTTGTGCCTCATATGAGCAGCAAATAAAATAATAATACATGCACAGTGAAACAAAAATAAACAGAATATTTAGCAAAAATAAAACAATACGCATATAGTAACTTATATTAACACAAACTTTGCACCACAAAAATTACTACAATCCGTAAGAATTGACATTAGATTGTCCCCAAAAAAAACGTGATTGGCGATCGAAACGACGCTTCGTCAGAAAAAATTGTTTTTTATACTTTCCTTAGCTGAATCCAATCCATTATTTATTTATATTTAAAAAATACTCACAGTCAGTACAGAAAATTGAGAAAATACATTTTAAGGTGCGCGTCTCGAAAAACCGTTAGGACACGAGTGACTATCGAGTTACTCTAGGCGGCAAGAGATGGCGTTAGTTTTTCCCATACGAATACAAGAGATTTATTCCATTTCATTTTAAAGATTCCAGCTAATTAATTAAGGGTAAAAAATTAATTATTTTTTAACACAATGATTACTAAATTAATTATCTATAAGTTATAGAGCGAATTTTTAAAAAATATCTTTTATTTAATGCGATTAATCTAAAAAAAAAATTTATTTTTTCGAAAATCAAAAAGGGTCTTCTATATGTTGAAGACATTTTAAATAGCTTTAATTAAAAAAAAAAAAAAATTGAGGCCGATAGCTTCAAATATGTGGCCGCTCAAAATTAGCACCCCGAGACGCGCACCTTAAAGGGCATCTAAAAAAATATTGATTTATGAATATTTTAATCAAAATAAAATTCATAAAATTACATTAGAAAAGTACTAGTATTTTTATAGGCAAAAATTGTGTTGCGTGGCAAAGGGGTATCTAATTTAAATATAAAATTTTAGCTTCATAGCGCTTTTTACTTTCTCTTCCCCTATATATGAAATATATAGAGAAAGGAAGTATTGCGATCATGTCAAAAATTCGATGTCGAGATTTTTTTTTATTATTGAGATAATTTGTTTACACCCACAACTGAAAACGTGAATTCAAAATCAAAATCTTGCCATTGAATTTTTTACAAGATAGCAATACTTTCTTTAAATTGCATGGATAGATAAGAGAAAGTAAAAATTAAACTAATACTAGGTATTGTTTATCGTGTGTCCTCTAAAATAACAAAAAAACAAATTCCATACAGATAAAATAATGAAAAACTTGTTTATGCGAGTTCGCGCTGTTATTAGAAGCGAAACAAAACGTAACATTTGTTTGTGTAAACTGATCATTTAAATTAATATCATATCTTAATTACGCTGTATTTTATTTCTCATTTAGAGCAGAAATTCAACCCCTATATTGTTTGTGTAGGAATTATATCTCTCTTATTCATTCAAGTGGAACTTGCTAAAACATATAAACCCTTCTAGTCAGACATGCACATATTTCAACATAAATCAAGACAATTCACTTGTCTTTCTTTTTTAAGACTTAGTTATGATATTCGAAATATATGAGAAAAATTAATTACAGTATTAAGACCTAACTAATTTCCTTTGAAGTTGAAATATTTTGAAAAAAATTCTAAATATCGTCGGAAAATATATGTCGACACAAAAAATCTGGTGTGACACGTACAGAACAGGACTTTCAATTACCGAAGGTAAGAGAAAGAAACCAGAGTTTTTAATGATAATATTATGTATTTCCGTGGATCGACCATTTACATTCACCTTTTATAAATTAAAAAAAAAAAAATTTAAATTACAAAATTATATTTAAATAAAATAGAGTAATTTATCATAATAAAACAAAAAAATTGAAAATTTCAAAATTTTTGAAAAAACTTTTTAAGTAAAGTACTACTTTCAAGTGACGTATTTACTCCAAAAGTTGATAGAAATCTACAATTTTAATGTAAGGAGCATATACCAAATTTCATCGATCTAGCTGCTTTGGTTTTTAAGCAATCGTGTTCACACACACACACACAGACATAATGCCAAAAATAGTTTTTTTTGACTCAGGGAGGTCTAAAACGTGGAGAAACATCAAAATCTCGAAGTCGAATTTTTTTACGATTACTTTCTCTATACGAGAGAGTAAAAAAAAATCTCTGACTCCTTGAATCTGCAACCAACAAACAGACTTGTGTTTGGGTTTGCCTATTAGCAAATGTTGCAGGCGAAATTTTAAAAATCTCTTTATTAGCTAATTGATAAGAAAACGTAACTTGTTAATTAAAATAAAAAATAACAGCATGTTTAAAATTTGTCTAAAGCATTTATATCTGGTGAATAGGAGTCATCCGATATAAGACTGGCATCTCACCCACTCCTAGGTAAACTTTTATTTTCTCATTTTAATTTAACTAAATGTGAGATTATGGCGAGCCAAATCCGTATCAATAAATTCGATTTAGTCCATTTGTTTATAATATTCCATTAATGTCTCAAATATTTCTTATAATATAAACCAAGGGGCTGGGGAAATTGGTTTTTGTTCTGCAAGATAAGAAATTCAAATAACTAAATCCCTAATAAGTTTTTTGATTTATCGCTCCTGAGCTCTTATAACCATAGGTATTTAATTCTAGGTTTTGGATTTTGAGGGGATGAAATTTTTTTAAATTACCAAATCTAGTTGTTTGAAAGTGTAAAATTATAAAGTAAACCTTCCAATTAAGGTTAGAATAAAATTATTAATTGACTAAGAATTCAAATTATCTAGTGTAAGCTTAAGCTGGAGAGTTATAACTAATAGCATCCCCCCCCTCCCCTCTCTCTGATTTAATCTCCTCTGTGAAATATTTTCATTTGGAGTTCTCTAGAGCTGATATAATTATTTTCTCTATAGACCTCTATCAAAAATTATATTTAATTATAAGCAACACTTTTATTTCGTCAGATAGATAGAATTATAATTATTATAATTTTTTTTATCTTGTTTTTTACTTGAACCGTGAAGTCTTATTTTCAATCTTGTTCTAATAACATTTATAAATAGAAAATATATTTTGATTCATTTATTTATATTATTCTCTATTAATAATTATCTAGATTTATTTTTTATTCAGTTTGTTTACCTACTTAATATGTAAAGTATATGAACTCTTTAAATAAACGGAATAATCAAATTTTCTATTCTTATTATTTAAGTTAGCTTTTCAAATAAAAACAACACGCTTTCTATTGATATATTCTTTATGAAGTAATAAAATTATATTAACATATTTTTATATGACGTCGGATTCTCAAACAACCTCAGAAAAGTGGGATGGGTCAAATAGTGTTACCTAATAATTTAGAATTCTAGTTACTCTGCTGTTAAAAAGAAAATGGAAGCCTTATTATTAGACTACTACTGAGGCCAGTAATTCAAAAAAGATTCTATCGAAGGGGAAACGTAAGCTGTAACATATCTGGGATCACAGATGATTTATTTTTCCCCCACAAAATAAAATTATTGTCGTGTCTTTAAATGAATAATACATTTTAGGATTAGAGAAATTCTTTTTTTTTTTATTTGATATTTTATTTGACTTTTAAACGTTGTCCCTTTTTTTAACAGTAAATTCAGTGTTAAAAGAAACACCTGGGCTTTATGTTTGTAAATAAACAAGAGATTTTTTTAGTGTGGGCTTTCCCAAGGGCATTTGGGATGTGTTTAGGGAATGGTGGTGACCTGTTCGAGCTCCAGCCTTGAATCAAACCAACGTTAGGTTTCACTTCGCTTGCCATCTTTTATACTTATAAAACTAACAACTCCTTTATTTATATCAGCCACAATTTCTATTATAATAAAAAAAAATTAGCACAAATTCTATTATTTTCTGGTACCCTAATTTTTTTTTTTTTTTTTTTTTTCTTCAATTTTCCTTTTTTATAAGAGCTTTCATTCAGTCAATTATGAACAAATTCATTTCCAGATTGATTGATTATATACCAGGTCATTTAATAAGTCCGTAGGATAAGTAAGAAAAAAACAAAATTTTGACAAAACTCGATTTTATTATTCAACATAGTTGCCTTCGAGGGCGATACAACGAGCATAGCGATTTTCCAACTTTTCCATACCACTTTTATAGTACGATTTATCTTTCTCGTCAAAATAGGCATCAGTTTCAGCGATTACTTCATCATTGGATTTAAATTTCTTCCCAGCAAGCATTCTCTTGCGATTTGAAAACAGGAAAAAGTCGCTGGGGACTAAATCTGGAGAATATGGTGGGTGGGTAAGCAATTCGAAGCAATGCTTTATTAAAACTCGAAATTCACTTTTTTTCCAATACCAAAAGTTGCTTCACATAAAATTCTATAACTCACGAATCAATAGTTAGATTGCTGTCAAATTTATACACGTTCACAAATTCATACATGTTCATCGGACTCCCTGGTCCTTTGGCTTTTAGGTTATCAATATTGATATTTGTCAACATCACTAACATCTCGGCCACGAAAGGGGGGGGATGAATTTGGATTAATTGATTCAGAGCTCCTCGCATGGACTTGTTGAAGAATTGCAAGGTGACCATTTGGTTGCCTATTTTTCAGCAAGCCGCCATTCTTTCTCAAGAGGTAAATTGGATATATAATAATATTTGAACATAATTTGCCCTCAACGATCTCTTCTCAAATATTGTTACTAACTTATAGTAAAAATATTTAAAAGCCATGGTCCTGTATAAATAAACCTAATAATAATTAAATAAAAGAAATTCATACTTTCAATAAATTATTTGATATCCTCACAATAATTAGTGATTTGATTACATTAAAAAAGATTTATCTATTTCTTTTTAGACAAGTGAAATAAAAAACAGTATAGGAAAAAAAAATTCCAATTGCTTTGGCCTGAAATGTTGAAGCCTAATGAGCAAAAAGAGAAAAAGGCCAAAGGGAAGGAAATCTAATGGAGTGAGTGGTGGGGGTAACTTTTAAACTGTGGCCACTATGATCAATAAGGAGAGGTGGGGAAGGCTTCTGGGACCGAAGGGCTTTTATTTTGCTCTGTTTATTAATCAAGAGAAAAGCAATTAAGGAAAAACTTTCTTAAAACAAAAGTCTTCAAAAGATGGGATGAGGAAGTGAATGAAAGAGAGAGAGAGAGAGAGAGAGAGAGACTCCCATTTAAAATGATTACAAGTTGGATATATAATTTCAAGAAGATAAGCAACAAGGATAGAGTTATTTGAAAAATTAAAAAAAAAAATTATGAAAGGATAAAGACAAAGAAATGTCAAGTTAATAATAAACTTTCCTTGCCAGTGGCTGATCATCTTGAGGCCAAAACAAGAGAGTTGGATTAAAGCCAACAACGCATTAGTGGGTAATGCAATGGAGTAGTTCGGCTTTTAATTCTAAATAATTGCCTCTATTATAAACATTTTTTTTTCCTTTTCGACTATTTGTAATTAAATTATATCGAAGGCTTAAATTGCTCAAGAGTTCGTCTATTGCATGGAGTTGTTCAATTTCACTGTGATGTAGTGAAGAAGTTGAGGTGATCATTTGGGTTGTCTATCTTTCAGCAAGCAGACTCCTAAGAACCTTGGGGTCATTCCACAGTGCTTTTGTAATTTGGTGTCTGATCCTCTTCTCTGTTGGCTTATTGATAGTCAGTTTTAGGAATATTGTGACAAACTTAAAAAAAAAAATTTGTTATAACCAAAAAATAAGAAATGGCATTGATGGGTTATGTCGGATTTTGTAAATTAGCTTTCATATATTTATAGCATGGACTACCATGCGCTACCAACTACACCAAGCCCGAGGGCTATTTCCCAATTAAACATTAAGATCATTAATACTTATAATATTTTACCTCCTTCAAATTAAGGTCATTAGAAGTGAGGGGTGGTTTTTTTGGCGAGAAAAAAAAAATTTTGTATGTGTGTGTGTCTGTGAACAAAATATCTCAATAACGAAAAGAGGTAGGAGGTTGAAATTTTATATTTAGAGTTAGGTACCCCCCTGGAGCGTGAAAATGTGCTTTTAATCAAAATCTGTCAAAAAGTACTAGTACTTTACTGATATAGTTTTTCAGTTTTTTTTCTATTTTCTCAAAATTCGCTCTAACAATTTTGTTTAAAATTCAAAAATCAATTATTTTTTAGATGCTCTTTTAAATGTATATTCTCATTTTGCTCTCAAAATTGTTTGAAGACCACTTTACTCTTGTACTTCATAGGAAAGAGAAGAAATGGTTGCCATGGAAACAAAATATAAATATTTTGCCATGTTTATAAATTTTACATCTTGTCAGCGAAAACTAAATATATGCCGACACAAAAAATCTGGTGTGACAAGAATAGAACACAACTTTCGATTACCGATTGTGTGCTGCGCGACCAGCCACACCAGATTTTTGAATTCATTGATTTAGGTCGAAAGAAATTTTATTTTTTTCTAGTTGTTTATTGAAATATTTTTTAACCAATTGAATTCAAAAACTTTTGTTATATATATATATATTAAGGAATGAAAATGTTTAAAAAAAAAAAAATAGTTCGTCCAGCGAACAAATGTATTAAAGAAAAAAAAAAAAGAAGAAAAAATGTTGGCTCAAGTTTTGCTTGCATTACAAATACAATATTGCTGCCTGCTTTGCCTCTCCCTTCCCCTTTTCTTGTCCTCTTTTATTTAGATTTGATATTTTTTCTCTCTCTCTCTCTCTCTTTTTTTTAATATTGAACAACTTATGTTAGTGATAGGAAAAGTTTTTCAAATAAAAAAAGGAAATATAGTCGTCAATATATCAGAGCAACGACAGTAATTTTTTTTTTTTTTTTTTTCAAAATGGGATTATCAGTTAATTTATGCCTATAGCATTGAAATGTAATTTCTCTAATTTTTTTTCTAAGTTGGACGTACAATTTTTTATTAGATAATTAGAAGACTTGGAAAATAAAATGATCAAATAATATTTATTTTGAATTTTTAGATTTTATCTACTTTATTTATTATTCATCAAATAAGATGAAACTATCCTATTAATATTTATTTTGATTCCCATAGTGTTTGAAAATAGAGCAGCGGTCGTCAACCTCTTGGAATTACTAGGCTAAGTCAAAATTTGAGATCTCGCGGACCAATAACCTTAATCGTCTCCTATTCGATCATTTCATATATTAACTCCCTGTAATATATTTGGAGACTATAGTTTTTCAATTTCTATTATTATTGATTCTATTTTATGTAAAAAATTATTCAAACTGGGGGGGGGGGGGGTCTGCTAAAAGAGTAGGTCAAGTGGGAGGGACCAGAGTGTGGAACGTCAACCGTTGTCATCGATATTATAAAAATTTAATAATCATATACCATAAACCCCTAGAGAAAAAAATTCACTCAAAATATGAAACGAATGTTTTATGCAAAACAAAATAATAATTTGTTGAAAAAATGAAAATTCAAAAGGATCAGTGTCCAAAAACATTATGGAGGCTATTGAAATGTTCTTAACTCCTAAAGTTTAGGCAACCAGCACTCCAATGCCTTCTCAGTGTGAGGCTCACTCTTGTCAAAACAATCAATATACAGTAATTATTTTCACAATTTAAGAAAAGATAAAAAATGAATTTTTTCGAAATAAAAAATACTAATATGGTCTAAATGACCTCCGGTTTCGAAAAAGACCTTGAATATTTGAAAAATAAAATTACTAATTATTATTTTTGTATAGAAATAAAAACTATCCCAATCATTTATTCAGAAAAAAAAAACGCTCTCGGGCCTTGGTTAGTGTGCAGGCCCTTTATATCAAGGGTCGCGGGTTCGCATCTTGTCCCATGAGACAATTTATAAAAATAGACTAATTTTTTCGATTTCGAAAAATATGAAACACATTTCATTTTTGAATGAAACATGAAAGCAATTTCTAACTTTGTTTTTGAATAATTTATAAAAATGATCTCAATTCTAATACATTTCAACTTGAAACAAGTCGATTCCGAGATACATAAAAATTTTAATATCTGAATATTGGGGCTAGAAAATTTTAAATTCTGATTTTTTTTTTTTTCAAATTTCGCCAATTGATTAAAAAATAATAATTTTTCAAAATAAATTCAAATAATTCTTCAATCTACAGTGTTCTTTACTAACAATGTTTGTTTTTATATAATGTTTTTTCTAGACTATGTTTTTATACTGTTTTTGTAAACTATATATTGTTTTGTAATAGGTTTTTATTGTATTTATATGCTATTTAAATTGTTTTGGTTATACAAATTTTGTAAAAATACATTTTGAAACGACTTTTAGCCCAATGGCGCTAAGCCAAAGGGGCAGAATAAAAAAAAATTCTTCAATCAAAAAATTGTATTTTTGAAAAGGAGTAGATGTTGAGGTTCGAAATCAGAAAGAACAAGACTTTGGCATCCAAAGGCTAGCTGTTATATTATTTAATATTTACAACAGCTAGAATCCAAATATTAATAAGTTATATTTGATATTGTTCTTCGGTTCCCAAGTCCTTAAGAAAATGAAAATAGGAATCAATTAGACTTTTCAAACTTTTAAACTTAACAATTTAATCTGAAAATATTTTAAACTGAAATGATATAACCTTAAAAGATTTTTAAAGATAGATATTTTATATTAAAACTGATTAAAGACCTTTTTGTCTACTTATATTTCATTTAACTTAATTAAAAGCCATTTTTTATTTAATGTTTCCACTTAGCCCATCTTAAATCTTATTTCGGCTTCAATTCATGTATTTTCTATAAGATAATATCTAACGTACTTGTCAGAGAATTCAGAATATTTAAAAATTAATTAAATTTTTCTTTCTTGTTTGAAATTCCATAAATTTTTTGCATATATTTCTTGAGTGAATTTTTTATTTGGCTTGTTTTTTTTTTCTTTCTTTCTTTTTCAATTTTCTCGTTCCTTCCATCTATCGGATAAATAAGAATATTAAATCAGAATAGTGTGAAATTTGCGTCCAATTTAAAAATATAATCAACTTAATTCTCTAAGAAAATTGTCTTTGAAGCATATATTAATATTAATATTTATAATTAAAAACAAATAAGGTATAAGTAAACACTTTGGTGTTAAATTTATGTATGGTGTAAAATCATTTTAATTAAAGATAGAAATGGTAATATTTAAATTTTAAAGGCGACGAGTGGGAAAAAATTATAATTGATAATGAGGATTATGATGTTGTTTGTTGTTGATGTTGTTAGCCTACACACAAGCAACAGCATATATCTATTTTGTTTGTCTCCTTTCAAAAAAAAAGAAAAAGAAAAACAAATATTTAAGTTCAAGGACTAGAAGGAAAGATAAAATTTTATTCTCACCTTTAAATTTTATCTTGATTTGGATTGAGAAAAAAAAACCGCAGTTGCAAATGGGTATTTATTTATTAATGGTATATTATCTAATTTTATGAATTATTCAATGAAAATTAAGTCTATTATGGGTCAATTACAAAACGTCAGTTTACTAGCTGCTGTTTAAGGTCGAGTAAAGCAATGAGCGAAGACTTTGGTAATAATGGAACAGTACACACTTGGTTTGTTTTCTGTGTGCATTGTTCCATTGTAAACAATATTTATAATTAAGGGGGGACGGGAGCGAAGTGGTTACGCTTGTTTTCCCCGATAAGATGGCGTAGTGTGTCATAAAATGTATGCCCAAAAAATCAAGTAATTCAAAAATTTGCCAAGAGATGTCAGAATGGTAGCTAATAATATTTAATGCATTTGGTTGATTTTCATTGATCTTTTAACAATAAATACTTTATAAATGTTATTATATATTATGTATCTTTTATAAAAGCATAAAAATATATAAATATAGACCAGATATAGGCTAATACTATATCGTCTATTAGACTAGCCTGCTATCTATTGCAAGAATGCTGAACTAATTTGACACTTGGTTTTTAAATAAATCATCTAATGGGGGGGGGGTAATACTGTCATGAGAATTTAAAATATCTATTATTGAAATATATTCCGAACTAAAAAAAAAAATAATCAAAAAAATAGACAAAAAGATCATTTGTCCCATTCAAAAAATATATTTTTTTTTTAAATTTTTGTTTACTTCATCTTGTGACCCCGAGGAATCAGAGTGTGGAACGTCACCCGGTAGCCATCCGTACATTGTATGTAAATATTTGTATAAATAAATTCAACCCATAAATGGCCTTTGTAGCCGAAAGGGCAATTAAAAAATTTTTTTGTCCCTTGGGTCGAGAAGCCAACTGACTCTACCCAAGAGGCGAGTACTCTACCACTGTATTACAGCCTAGAAGAAAAAAATATTTTTAAAATTATTGAAAGAAAATAAAAATTATATAAAAGTATTTTTTTTAATCAGATATTTTCGGTTTTGTGAATATCTATGAACAGATAACAACATTAAGAAAAACTTAAATAAAGGAAGTAATCTGATTAAATTCAAGAAAATTCATTTATTAAAATATATGTATTTCCAGTTTAATGATTAGACAAGAAGTTAATTTATAACACTATCTAACGTGAATTTTAATTTATTTTTTTGCAAGGACTTTTAGCTAAGAACAATGAATGTGTATTAGCCTATATTTACCAATAAATATTAAACACAAAATGACTCATACTTTTAAATAAATTCTTCTTGAGAATTCATCTCAAATGAAATTGCGTTTAAAAAAACAATAATAGAGGAAGTAGGCATACAATAACATAGCCTAATGTCCATTTATCAATCAAACATACATTTGAAAATAAATTTTTTTTGAATTCATTATTCGAAGCGAGTAAAAAAATAAATAAATAAACTACGCATTTGGCATTAAAAATGAGATGTAAAACTTCTTAAAGGAATTTTAAAAAGGATTATATATCCTCCGCGTCATATGGATTAATTGGTCATATGAGCCTCTCAAGTACTTTCTAAGTTGCCTTAAAAAGACTATTTTGCTTTTAGGAGATGAATAATTTAAAACACTACTTCTAGACTTTTCCCTGCCTATTAAAAATTTAAAAGAAAAATTAAGTTTGATTAAAATTTATTGTTATGTCGGTGAATAATTTCTTGAGTTAAATAATTAATTTTTTTATATAAAAATCGACTCAACCCATCAAAAAATATTTTTATATACAGTATTGCCCACTTATTTATGTAATTGAGATCCTATTAACATGTGGCGAAATAATCTTTACACTTTTTCGTTTTGAATGTTTGCTGGAAGGTAGGCAGCCCAAATGACAGCACATTATATTATCTGTATCATTAATAAGTAGACATTAAATACACGCTCCGGTATTTTTGGAGAGTTCCTATTAGAGTTTCAAAAAAAAATCTCTTATAATTTATTAATTTTAAAAATAATGTTCAAATATTGAAAAATTTTAAGATTAATTGTTACCTTATATGAAAATTCCCATAAAAAATAATCTTACATTAAATGCAAGATGTTTTTTTGCAACTCACTGCAAGGTGGGAAAAAATTTTAGACGGCTTCTAATTAATATCAAATTTCTCAAATGGACTTAATAACTATTGATTGATCAAAGATCATCCTGTGAACTTAGCTATTAAGAAAAACACATCTGTAATATATTAATATTAATTTAGATAATTAATTCCTTCAATATAGAAAAAATTAATCAAATATGTCTATGTTAATATTAAATTATCAAATTAAAAAAAAAGTAGCAAAATTAAATATAATATTTAATTTAAAAATTTCCTAATACACGTAGGAGTATTAAAAAAAAAAAAATTATTTATACAAGATAAACAAATTTTAATGGGTAACTTAAGTGGGATAAAGCGTTTATGAATAATTGTTACAAACTGATTTTCAAAGGGAAGAAGAGAATAGGGCAATTAAAATGCCAAAGGTATCTTAGGGAACCCCCAGGGAGAGTGAAGCTGGGAAAACTCTGCAATGCAGACCAGAGATGTGATATTGGACCAAAACGGGGGCTAGGGACACTATATTTAGTCTATGGCTAGTAAACAGGAACCAGATGCTTCTGGCACAGTTCCTGCTACTTATGGAGAAACCATTCGCCTTTGAGAAATAGGAAAACACACTTCAAATAAACTATATTTTGAGGTCACTTTTTAAAATGAGAATCGGGAATTTTGTATTAATATACGATTTATAAACTTTTTTTTTATTTAAGGGGGTTCAGGAGCGACGTCTAAACGTACTTAAAAAAAGTAAAAAAACTAGACTATTATAAGGAATTTTTCAATGCGGTTTTTTTTTAAATGAATTAAATTCATAAGAGATTATTGGGACATCAAGCTATAATTTTTTTAATGACTTGTTAAAAAATTATCGTATTTAATTTAAAAATGAATTTATTATTATTATTAATCACATATTTATTAATTAAGAAATTTTTAAAATAAGCTTAGATGATTTATTTAAAAAACTAACTGTCAAATTAGTTCAGCATTCTTGCAATAGATGGCAGGCTAGTCTAACAGCCGATATAGTATTAGCCTATATATGGCCTATATTTATATATTTTTATGCTTTTATAAAAGATACATAATATATAATAACATATATAAAGCATTTATTGTTAAAAGATCAATGACAATCAACCAAATGCATTAAATATTATTAGCTACCATTCTGACATCTCTTGGCAAATTTTTGAATTACTTGATTTTTTGGACATACTTTTTTATGACACATTACGCGCCATCTTATCGGGAAAAACATGCGTAACCACTTCGCTCCCGAGCCCCCTTAAGGTCTTTTTCGGCATCTTTAGCCATCCCTATTTATTTCAATTAATTGGTAGCCAATTCAATTTAAATAAAATTATCAACTTAAATTCCAAGAAAAGAAGAAAACTTGATGCATTTCATACCTAAATACTTTCTTGACGATTATTATATTGAGTTTGGGAACAAAAAAATAAAATAAAAAAAGTCAAATAAAGAAAAAACTATCTAATTAAAAACATAAATAAAATAAGTGAAAGTAAATAAAGTAAACTATTTGGTGTGGCCAACGGGGGATCACCATTCTTAATTAGCATGGA
>JAKCPI010004363.1:0-15792 GCA_023213315.1 Euborellia annulipes | reverse complement strand
ATCCCTGTTGTTCAATACACCCTCTATCCCATTTGCTATGAAATTTTAGATCCTAATTACGATTTGGCCTAAATTCTTTACCCTTAACGCCAGTGACGGCGCTAGCATATTCTCAGCGGGGGGGCAGGAGTGGGGCAAGCTTACCAACAGGGGGGGGCAGTAAATAATTATATAGGCTATATCAACAGAGAAACAAAAAAAAAAAAAATTGAATTAAATTCAAAACTTTATCTTTTTATTTTATTATCCCTGATGCTTCGATTACAACTGAAATATAATGGCAATTTTCAGTAACAGTGCATAGCCTAATCAATTTGAACTGCTATCGAGGGACAGATAGAAGAAAAGTCTGTATAACAAAGTTCGGCTTGTTTATGAACTTCAGAATTTTCATGCTTTTTTAAGCCTTCAGCACTGTTTGCTTTTTTTCCAGTTTCTATATCCTAATTTCACAAAAACTGTTTTGCCATCATTTTTTGTATGAAAAAAAAATGGCATAAAAAGCAATATGTAGTCTTGTTAACACAAGCCTATACTATATTCAAGCCATTTGTAATGTCATGCCTACCAGCCAGTGCCGGATTACCCATTAGGCGAATTAGACAATCGTCTATGTGCCCCTCGCTTTTTAGGGGCCCCGCAAAATTAGATTTTTCTTTTTTTTTAAGTTTTTTTCGGCATCTGAGGCCGTTTAGACCCTTTTATTTAAATTGATTGGTAGCCAATTGAATTGAAATAAATTTTTGTCAACAATACTTTCTCTCTATATATTTCAATATAGGTAAGAGAAAGTAAAAATAGTTTGAAGTCCAGGAACAAGACGTTGTCACGTTAAAAAGCCTCCGGCTGTGTAGAAGACACAGCCAATACCAAATTTTTTTTTCATTGTAATAAAAAGCATGAATTAAATTTTTTTTTTTTGGAAAAGTGAATAAAAATTTGAGAATTTTTTTTAATTTGAGAGAAAACATTTTTATTTTTAAATAATTTTTTTTATAAAAATAATAAGTTTATATATATATCATCCCATGACTTTGGTTTCGAGCTGATTGGGGGGCATCCAGGGGGGGCAGAGGTCCTTGCCGGGGGGGGCGTTTGCCCCCTAGCCCCCCGTAGCGCCGTCACTGCTTAACGCTCTTTATTTTCTCTGCCCAAAATTGTAACCCGAGTAAAAGTGATTAAAAATGATCGAGGGATCCACACGCCCACACCAGGGACACATTTTTTTTCTGGTCACTTTCGATCTACTGTGTGTGTGTGTGTGTCCCTGGTGCGGCGCGTATATCTCTGTGTGTCCCTAAAGGTTCACTATGCAGACCTCCTGCGAATGTGGATCCCTCGATCATTTTTAATCATTTTTCCTCAGGAAAACAATTTTTGCAGTGTTATCTGTCTGTTCAAAATTTGAATAATTTATGAATTAAAAAAAAAATCTGGTGGGACTGGCGCACAGCACACAACTTTCTCTTACCTTCGGTAATCGAAAGTTGTGTTCTGTGCTTGTCACACCAGATTTTTTGTGTCGACATATATTTAGTTCCCGACAGTAAGGAACATATGAATTCAGATGTAAAATTTATAAGTATGGGAAAATATTTATATTTTGTTACCATGGCAACCATTTCTCCTATCTTCCCTATGAAATACAAGAGTAAAGTGGTCTTCAGAAGATTTCAATTGCAAAATGAGAATATACATTTTAAAGAGCATCTAAAAAATAATTGATTTTTGAATTTAAAAAAAAAATCGTTGGAGCAAATTTTGAGAAAATCGAAAAAAACTGAAAAAGTACATCAGTAAAGTACTAGTACTCTTTGGCCGATTTTGATTAAAAGCTTATTTTTCCGGTCCCGGGAGGTGTTTAACTTAAATATAAAATTTCAACCTCGTAGCTCAATTCCTTCATGCTTAAAATTGAACACACACCCACCCACCCACACACCCACCCACAGACAGACCATGCCGCGAAACCCACTTTTTTGGATTCAGGGGACCTCAAAACGTGAAGATCCATCAAAATCTCGACATCGAATTTTTGACATGAATCCAATACTTTCTCTCTATATATACAGTATATTACATATATACATAGGTAAGAGAAAGTAATACCATCCTATTTCATTTAAAAGTTATAATAATAAAAAAAAATTTTTCTTCAGAATTCATAGTTCTCATTTTGCAAATAATTTTTTTACAATCAGTCAAGGGCGTTTATAGAATTTTTCTGGGAGAGGAGGGGGGCTAACTCATTTTTACACAAAAATATTTAGAAATTGCCGGATATATCTGAGTCCGAGGCCCTCTCAAAGACAAATTTTCATAAACATTTTTTTTTTAAATTAAATATTTCTGAATTCACCTGAGGGTGCCTGGGCCCTCCCTCTCAAGGACAAAAATTTTATTAAAAAAATTCTTAAATATATTTCATTTTTTTAAATTACTTTTATTTATGCGACGGACTTTTTCAAACAATAATAATTGTCCATAAAAATATGGATATTGCCCAAATATCCGTATATACCTGTTATGTATATAGATTTGAAAAATTTCGGGGGGGGGGGGTGGCTGAGTCCTCCTTATATACGCCCTTGAAATCAATGCATTATTCTTTAGCCTCAAATTAATTATTTTGATTTTATTATAGATTATCTAATCCGGAGGGGCGAACAAAAGCCTGCTACTTGAATAAAGAAAATTCGGAGTTCAATTCTAAGTAAGTTATTATCATTTCTATGAGTACTTTTTTATTAAATGCTTAAAATTTATTGTAAAATAATAAGTGATTTATTAATTGGCGTTTCTAGAGCCACTTTATCGAATTTCTAGTTTTTTCTGGTCAGGAAATTTTTAATGTTTTTTTTTTTTTTTTTTTTTTGTCGTAATAATTACTTTATCGTATAGAATATAAAGAGAAAGTATTGTAATCGTAAAAAAATTCGACTTCGAGATTTTGATGATTCTCCACGTTTTAGACCTCCCTGAGTCCAAAAATACCATTTTGGGCATTATGTCTCTCTCTCTCTCTGTGTGTGTGTGTGTGTATGAACACGATTGCTTATAAACCAAAGCAGCTAGATGGATGAAATTTGGTATATGCTCCTTATACTAAAATTGGATTTCTATCAACTTTTTTAGTAAATACGTCACTTGGAAGTAGTACTTTACCTAATAAGTTTTTTCAAAAAATTTGAAATTTTTAATTTTGTTGTTATATTATGATAAAATACTCAATTTTAAAAAGTTTTTATTCTTTGATATTTTTCTGAAAACTGAATAGTTTTTGAAATAATCACAAATTCATTTGTTCACACACCCAGACGTAATTCCAAAAGAATATACGAGAAAGTCTCGGGGTAGTCATTGCCCATATTTTTTTTTCCTTGTTCTTATCTTTTTGTAACCGAAAATTCGATCACTCGCCATCATTATAAATCGTCGAACATACTATCTAAATAATCAGTTAAGTTCTGTTCTCAAACTAACCGATTGTCAAATTTGATAGAAAAATACCACTATCAATATTTTTTCTGAACAGCTGTTTTATTAAATGTTTTATTTGTTATTCCCAAGAAAATTACTCCTCAGAGTAACCACAACATGTCAGGTCTGACACTAATAACTTAGGAGAGAGATCTTTAAAAAATACAATATTAAATACAACATTAAATAATCTACTACACAGAAATTATTTATTGGCCATTCAAATCTAATGATTTCAAATGTCATGAGAAATTTTTGTACACATTTTTATTAAGTTTGAAATATTAATTTATTTTATGCGACAGTGACTATTTTTTACCCTCTCTCCCTTCAGTAATTTTTGTTACAACCTGACATGGCGTGGTTGCATTTGAAGCTGTTGATGCCAAAAACTACTAATTCAAACCATGATATGGCATTTCTTCTGCCTGCTTTTTTTTCGCCTCCTCTCAATTCTTAGTGTCAGGCTATGCGACGAGCCAACTTATTCCTGTCAGTCTAATCTATTATATGCCGAAAGACAAAGTTAAAAGAATATAAAGTATTTCATTAGTTGAATTCTATTTAGTTTATGGCCAACATTGAACCAAAATTTTGACAATAATCTTTGATATCTTGATTAGATACGGTATGAAAATAAAAAGTACAGTATTATAAAACCAAACTTAAATTGTAAAAAAAAAAAAATACAAATTGTATTTTATATCCGAAATAATTGTTTTGATCTTTTTTAATTAATTAAAATCAACGAAATTACAAGGAGAAATTTTATCCTAACTTTTTTATGTTAAAACAAAAAAATCTGTATATTAAAACTAAAAAGATTTATTCTCACCCATAAAAACTTTATGGTCGAACTTTACAAAATCACAGGTTGAATTGTTTTATAACTCTAAAGTGCTAAAGAAATGGGAGAGGTGCGGATGGTATAGCGATTGATTATTCATTCTCAATAGTGTAGGTAAACAAAAAAAAGGAGGGAGGGGAGGCTAAGAGAACGTTAATGGAATCAAATTGTTACGGGAAAAATACAAAGTTCTAGCCTCATTGTACACTCCCCTCCGTGATAATAATAAAAAAATTGTAAAATAGTTTGAATTTATTCCTTTTTTAAAGAAAGAGATATGGTGAGGAAAAAAAAAAGAAAAGGAATTTCAATAATCAGGACTCCGCCATTATTGTTTGAATTTATATTTGTATTTATATTAGGAACCGACCGAATATTCGGTTTCGGTTACGGTTTCGGCCAGTTTCGGCCAAAAATCATGGTTTCGGCCGTAGTTTCGGTTTCGGCCAAAAAGTGGCCGAACCTTTCGGCCGGCCGAAACCAGAGTCTGAAAAAAATGGGATGAGACTCGCATGCAAAAAAAAAAAAAAAAGTCAAATAATTTGCACTCGAGGGAGAAAAAAAATTTAGTCTCCCTAAAAAAAAGGTAAAATGATTTTCACGGGAGAGAAAAAAAAAATTCAAAAAAAAAAAAAAAAGGTAAAATGAAAAAAATTTTTATAGGAAATACAAGTTTCGGTTTCGGTTACGGTTTCGGCCGAAACTAAGGTTGAGGCCGAATATTCGGTTTCGGTTTCGGCTGAAAATCTTGTTTCGGTCGGACCCTAATTTATATGTCAGTAGGCTATATAACATATGAATTTTTTAAATTTATTTACTTTTTTAAGTCCAAGTCCATTTTAGGCCTTGTCCTAAGCATTTATACAATAATTAGTATACAATTCAATTGAAATAAATGTTTGTCGCTTTGGACTGGAGCGAACGTCTCACCAATAATTCCTTTCAAATTTAATTATATTTATAATCCCTTTTGAAAAGTTTTCCAATTTAATATAGTCATTTTATAGAGATAGTGAGATTCCCATTTTTCTAGGGCCTTTGGTCTTTTAGAAAAGCACACAAAATAAGTTTAATTGTTATTTATTCTAGCATTATTTAACCACCTTTTATAGCAATTGAAATAGCACCAGCTTAAAAACATTCCAAAAAAAGGAACAAAATTGAAATAAAAAAAAAAAAAAAAAGGAAATATAAAAAGAGTCTATAGAGTAGCGAGCGAGCAGAGCAATTGACTTACCTCGTTTGGATGCATGGAAACTGTCCTGTGGCGAGATCTTTTCAATTTGCGCAGAGAGTTTTGTTCTGGGTAAAATCGTTGGGTCGGCGTTTATTTGTTCAACGGCGTAACGAAATGCGACTTCTTGCCGGTCGTCTGCTGGATGAAACAACCCGCCTACGGCAAATAACCAAAACACGATCATTAAGGACTCGTCTTTGTTCGCAAGAGCAATTATTTCCAATGGAAATAAAGAATTGTTAATTTCTCCAAAGGAAAACTTATTACTACTCCTTTTGAATCACCTACACATTCAAATGAATTTTTTTTTTTTTTTGTTAAATTTCCAATAATTTCAAAAAGTTTGGGTTTTATTTTTCAATATCTATTCACCGATATTTCTCCTTTCAAATTCAATTTTATTTTTAATCCATTTTGAAAAATTTTCCAATTTAATAAAGTCATTTCATTTCAAAGGAGAGAATGAGATTCACTCCCGAGAATTTCTCTGACTGTGTGATAAAAACAAAGAATTTACAAAAAATTTTACTTTCTTACATATGAATTGAATAACCATCCATTACCATACTGTACCATTTCAATAAGTAAAAATATTTAGGGGCTATCATTTTTACTTTCTCTTACCTATGTATATATGTAATATATATATATAGAGAGAAAGTATTGCGATCATGTCAAAAATTCGATGTCGAGATTTTGATGGATATACATGTTTTGAGGTCCCCTGAGTCCAAAAAAGTGGGTCCCGCAAATTGGTCTGTGTGTGTGTGTGTGTGTATGTATGTGTGTCTGTGTGTGTGTGTGTGTGTGTGTATGTGTGTGTGGACAGATTTTTAGCATGAAGGAGTTGAGCTAGCGGATTGAAATTTTATATTTAACTTAGGTACCTTTGAAGAATCTCAAAATAAGCTTTTGAACAAAATCGGCCAAAAAGTACTAGTACTTTACTGATGTACTTTTTCAGTTTTTTTCGATTTTCTCAAAATTCCCTCCAAGGATTTTTTTTAAAATTCATAAATGAACTATTTTTTAGATGCTCTTTAAAATGTATATTCTCATTTTGCCGTTGAAATCTTCTGAAGACCACTTTACTCTTGTTCTTCATAGGAAAGATAGAAATGGTTGCCATGGTAACGGAATTTAAATCTTTTTCTTTTTATTAGATTAAAAATCAATTATTATTTAAATTCCCATTTTTTTTAAATTTATTTGTGTCTTTAATTGTTTCAAAGAAAACATATATGTCTCTCTCTCACTTGCAAACATTATCGTCTCTCTCTACTCTTTTTAAATTCCCTTTCCACCTTATCTTCGCATAGGAACAATGTTAATTTCCTATAGGGATTTGTATGTTAATTTCGATTCAAAAGGGGGTCCCCTTTAGAACTTTTTAGGCATTTAAAATTTTTTTTTCCAATTCTTATGAAATTTTGTATTTATTTACGATTCTATATTGTGTATAAAATGTCCAAATATGAGATTAAAATTTTGAAAAATAACCATAGTTTATTTGAAGCAGTCAACATTTAAAATGCAAGTTTGAAACTAAGGTGCTATCGGAAACTAAATATATCTCGACACAAAAAATCTGGTGTGACCAGCACGGTGCACAACTTTCTCTTACCGAAGGGTAAGAGAAAGTTGTGTGCTGTGCGCCAGTCACACCAGATTTTTTTTATTTAGAAAATGATGAATAGCAGCAAAAACTCGAACTTAGATTTTTTCTGTAATTCTTTTTGAAATCTCAACATCAAATTATTTTTTTTTTAATTAATGAAAGTCTTCAAGGTGACATCCTGAAGTCCTTTCTTAATTTAATAGAATGATAATCATAAAGCAAGAATCCTCAAATTGAATTGTTTTACTTCTCAATTACCCCAAAAGCATCTTTGCTTCTACGTGGAGGTTATGGGCCAAGATTAATCAGGGTCTGCTGTATTATAAACATGTATAATTAAAGTAAATTAATTTAAAATATATATTACATATACCGGTATAGTAAGATAATATTGCGATCATGTCAAAAATTCGAGGTTGAGAATTTGATGGATATTTACATTTTGAGGTCCCTTGAGTCCAAAAAAAGTAGGTCCTGCAAATTGGATTGTGGGTGGGTGCAACGATTTTAAGCATGAAGGAAATGAGCTACCAGATTGAAATTTTATATTTAAGTACCCCATGAGACGTGAAAATAAGGTTTTAAAAAAACTCGACCAAAAAATTTAATACTTTACTAAAGTACTTTCTCAGTTTTTTCGATTTTCTCAAAATTGACTCTAAAGATTTAGATTAAAATTCATAAATCAATAATTTTTTAGTTACTCCTTAAAATGTAGGGCCTACCTGTATATTCTTATTTTGCCTTTCAAATCTTCAAAGCATACTTTACTTTTGTACTTTAAAGAAAAGATAGGCGAAATGGTTTCCATTTCCGCCAATATCTATATAAAAGATTTAACAAATTATTTATTGATTAATTATTACTTTCTCTTACTCAATATATGAAATATATAAAGAGAAAGTATTTTTTATTTAATATACTATTTATTTTTAAGTCTCCAACATGGAGGCTTACTTTTATAATCCATATATTTTTTTTCGGGGTTTCATTTTATTATAAAGACGCTCCGATTGATCCAGATGCGCGCCTTCTACGTAGCAACAAAGATGATAGTGGGTAATTTTTCATTGATCGCTTCAGAGTCATGCCTGGAAGGTGGGGATTGATTTTGCTTATTACGTCATTACCCCCTCCCTCCCCTCTAAATGCTTAGAATCGAATTCTAGCTAAAATTCCATATCATCTATTAAGATTGGACACCTTGGCCTAGCTACCGCTCTCGGAGCCCTATTCCTTTAATAAGGAGACGCTCCTCTTCCCCTGCTTCAGTTGGCCAAGCGGCCCCGTAGAGTGAACTTTGGATCTGTGCTTTTTTGTGTTAAAATTTTGGAGTGTATAATCAAACATGGCGTCCACCTGTTGGCACGGCGTGGTTCGTGGAGCTTTCCTCCTTAGTTTTAAAGGTATTTTACATTTTATTTTTAAATCATTGATTAAATTTAAATGAAATAAGATAAATAAGCAAACAGAAATATATTTTATAATATTTATTTTACATATATGTAAAAATGCCGATATTATATCTCAATTTACAACTCATTTGGTCAGCCAAACCCATTTTTCCTACAAATATAAATAAATAACACTCAGGATCTTTTTATTGACTAATTAATTGATTTACTTAAATTAATAATTGCCCCTCTTTTAAACCATTCTTTATTGCAAATTCTCCTCTCTCTTTCTAGGAGATTATTCTCTCTCTCTCTTATTTCTCTCTTACAGACTCCTTCCTCTGTTCACAAAATTTATTCTCTCTCTTCCAAATTAACTATTTACTCGTGTTTGCCAAAATAAATTTCTCATCTTGATGAATTAATTATTTTTGCATCACTGTCTTCATTTATATATTATATTTTGATATAGTAGATAAGCCCGGACAAAACTTGCCCAGACAAGTAGGGCCTTCCTATTCAATTCATAGGCAACACCTTTCTATAGAATACATCCCCGAATATTTTAATTAAATACCTTTAAAATATACAGAATTAAGAATCATTTTCACTGTAAACTCACACGGAATTTTATTTTATATTTTCATTTAATATTTTTATTGGATCCATTCACGTTTTGAGAGCGAGGATATAATGTCTATTTACTAACATAATGGGGACATTTTTTTTTTTTTTTTTTTGATACTTTATAATAGGAGTTCTTATATTTTGACTATTAATATCTTATTCAAATTCAAGGCCTGAACACTCTACTTATCTGTTTCGAGGTCAAAGTGGCTAAGTCCGCTTTTTCGCAAAATAGTCTGTCTGTGTGCCTTTGTTCAATTTAAAGCATGAAGGAATTGAGCGACGAAGCTGAAATATTATATTCAAGTTAGTCACCTCCTTGAGGTGTGAAAATAAGCTTTTAAATAAAATCGGCCAAAAAGTACTAGTTCTTTACTGATGTACTTTTTCACTTTTTTCGATTTTCTCAAAATACTCTCCGACGATTTTGATTTAAATTAATAAATCATTTACATTTTAGATGTTCTTTAAATTGTATATTCTCATTTTGTCTTTGAAATCTTTGAAGCACACTTTACTTTTGTACTTAATAGGAAAGAAAGAAATGATTGTCATGGTAACAAAATATAAATATTTTCCCATGTTAATAAATTTTACTTTCTCTTACCTATGTATATATGTAATATATATATAGAGAGAAAGTATTGGATTCATGTCAAAAATTCGATGTCGAGATTTTGATGGATCTTCACGTTTTGAGGTCCCCTGAATCCAAAAAAGTGGTTTTCGCGACATGGTCTGTCTGTGTGTGGGTGGGTGGGTGGGTGGGTGTGTGTCAAATTTTAAGCATGAAGGAATTGAGCTATGAGGCTGAAATTTTATATTTAAGTTAAACACCCCCCGGGACCGGAAAAATAAGCTTTTAATCAAAATCGGCCAAAGAGTACTAGTACTTTACTGATGTACTTTTTCAGTTTTTTTCGATTTTCTCAAAATTCGCTCTAACGATT
The DNA here is from genome assembly GCA_023213315.1 of Euborellia annulipes. Classification (NCBI taxonomy): domain Eukaryota; kingdom Metazoa; phylum Arthropoda; class Insecta; order Dermaptera; family Anisolabididae; genus Euborellia; species Euborellia annulipes. The sequence goes on along the minus strand of JAKCPI010004363.1, from coordinate 5,639 downwards.
TTGATTAAAATTCAAAAATCAATTATTTTTTAGATGCTCTTTCAAATGTATATTCTCGTTTTGCCCACAAAATTGTTTGAAGCACACTTTACTCTTGTGCTTCATAGGAAAGATAGGAGAAATGGTTGCCATGGTAACAAAATATAAATATTTTCCCATACTTATAAATTTCACATCTGAATTCAAATATTCCCTACTGCCGGGAACTAAATACATGTCGACACAAAAAATCTGGTGTGACAAGCACAGTGCACAACTTTCGATTACCGAAGGTAAGAGAAAGTTGTGTGCTGTGCGCCAGTCACACCAGATTTTTACATTTCGAATTTTATCGGCTGAAACTAAAAAATATGTTGACAAAAAAAATCCGGTGAGATAAGTACTGAACCTAACTTTCAATTACCTAAGGTAAGAGAAAGTCGCGTGGTATGTACCAGTCACACCAGATTTTTTATGTCTTTCCATGCTGGAATTTCTTTTTTGCTGGAATATAGGCAACCCAATAGACCTACTTGCTAATTAATGTATTTTTCTTTTAATTCCTCTAGAGATTTTTTAAAAGGGCCCATGCTTGCTTAGTAGTTAATTTCTAAGAGGTCTAAGAAAATTTAACAACTAACTTATTTTAAAAGTACAAATTCTTTAATTAATTGAACAGTTGAGCCTTCCAAACATTACGAATTTAAGAGAAAGTTAAATTATTCGGATTCATTTGTCCAAAAAATTATAGCACTATTAATACTAGTCAATAAAGCAGTAAATCATTAAAGATTGGTTTAATAATTTCATTAAAATGAAATTTTAATTAAGTCAAAAATTCATATTATATTTCAATAAAAAAAGCTAATATAATTAGGGAATATGTATCCTATACGTATTTTCATGCCTCCATTAATTTTTTAATCTAAAATTTATTATTAGTAATTTGATTAGCTAGCAGGAGGTTATAAAAATTTTGATTATTAATGTTATTTTTTTTTAAAATAATGAATAGACAAATTAACTACTAAGCCAGCCATGTTATAGAAATCTTTTCCAAATGAAAAATCTTTTTAATCTACATTACTGTATTTAAGTAACTTTTTGAATGATGTCTTGTGACTGGGATAATTTCTTTCGTTTTATCACTAAGGCCGATCGACTTTTCCATATACATTTTTGGAATGATCGATCTTTTTGTTTTGAAAAATTTAAAATTTTCTTTCTATAGGCCTATCGTTAAAATATATCTTCCTTTTTCGGCATTTAAAGCCATATAGACTCATCACCATTTGGACTATGTTATGCACGAAAGAACCAAGCTCCATTAACCTAAATCTGAGCTAAAAGCCATTTCATTTGCACAATTGTAATCAAACCCAATGGCAATGACTTTTTTTCTTGTTTTATACAAAAAAAAAAAAAAAAAAAAAAAAAAAAAAAAAAAAAAAAATTTGAACCGAGTAATAATATTGCGATTTAAATAAAAAAGTAGATCTTCTTTTTTCCTACATGATGGCGGTATTATCTCAATTTCGATCATGGCGCTTGGTTCCTTCATGCATAACATGGTCCATTTATTTCAATTAAGTGGTTGCCAATTCATTTGAAATACATTTCTGTAACTTGGAACAGAAAGTTAGGGAATTAACAGCCTGTTTTAGAGTTGCCCTTAGGAAAAATAATTTAATACTTTACCTTTGTATTATGGGTCAAGGGCCATTTCGATTTATATTTTTGAAGGCACTAACAATTAAATCCAATAATTAAAAGTGTAATATGTGTAGCTAATGTTTGTATATTTGTATTTGCATTGTATAGTCACAAAATTAATCCCAAACCATGTATAAATTTAACTGGCACCAAATGACAGGCAGACAAGCATTATTCTTTATAAATAGACATTAATAGATTCGGAAATCAGTGCATTTGATATTGATAATGATTTTACTGAGTCAGAGTAAAATCGGAAACAAATGACTGGTATATTTGTCGACACAATATAACAACAACAAATACAATTATTCTTACATTGAGAGAGAGAGAGATGAGTGGAAAAACTTTTTAAGGATAAATGATGTGTCGATGGAAGTTGATGATCGAAATGATGGATGAATGATTGGAGGGAGTAGATTTGTGGACAGGCATCTAATTGAGTTTATGACCAACCCTCTACCCTTCTTCATCTATGTTGACCCCATAACTCTTCTCATTCTGATCATAAACAAAACAAATAAATGATTTGAAATGTAATTATTACATTGTTCAATAGCTTGATAAAGAATATGTGAAGATAAAATTTTTTATAAAATAGTTATATTAGAATATTTTGTATGACCAAATATGTTTTTATGAAATTATGGTTTTATTTCTTCAAAATTCAAAAAATTTTATTTATCTGTAGGGTGAGGCAGACAGGCCTTTGAACTCTTCTAAATGCTCTAAATGTTCTAAATGAACTTCTAAATTGTTTAGAAAGACGATTTTAATTAATATGTACAAATTATTACTTTCTCTTACCCTATATATGAAATATATGGACAGAAAATATTATGATCATGTCAAAAATTTGATGTCTTATATTCGTGTGTCATATATGTTTTGGGGTTACCTGAGTCCAAAAAAGTGGGTCCCGCAAATTGGTCAGTCTGTATGTGTGTGTGAACGAAAAGAGCTAGGAGGTTGAAATTTTATATTTGAAAAGCCACCCCCACCCAATAGGTAAAATTAAGCTTCTGAACAAAATCTGCCAAAAAATACTAGTACTTTACTGATGTACTTTTTCAGTTTTTTCGATTTTCTCAAAATTCACTCCAACGATTTTGATTAAAATTCATAAATCAACTATTTTTTTGATGCTCTTTAGAAAGTATATCAGTAAAATTTTTCTTGCAAATCGTTTGAAGTACATTTTAGTGATGTTGAAGCATTCGTAACTCTGCGCCATCTATAAATCGCGTGGTCATGTTTGTAACTTAGGTGCTAAGGGTAATAAATATATCTCGACACAAAAAATCTGGTTTGACAAGCACAGTACACAACTTTCTCTTGCCAAATGCTAAGAGACCAACCAGCCACACCACATTTTTTTTACTTCATTTGTGAACGCCGGAAGCAGATCTTGAAAATTTCTAGTTTTATTTTATGACACTTATTTAGAAAAACTTTATTTTTTGATTGTGTCGCGACTAGAGTAATTTTTGTTTTAGTACTTTTGTTCAGTCTGACTTCCCTTATTGTTTGTTGTTGTGTTTGAGATCAATCGAACTTATTTAAGCATCTTTATTAATTTGGATTTTCGAATATTCCGCTCTGTACAAAACCCAGGGCACGAAGCCCACCTGTTTTAATTCAAAATGAATAAATTCTTAATTTAATTACTCCCCGCTTCTATTCCTTGTTAATAAGAGACCACGATTGTTTGCCTGCAATTATCCCTATCCAAATTTTCTTTGTTTCAAGACGAAGAACGAATTCAACAAGTCAGCCAACTTGATCAGAATTAACACGGAAAAGAACTAAACTCTTCGTAGTATCTGAGCTTAGAATTTCGTTGTGCTGATTTACGATGCAAGCAAACAAGGAGAGAGTTCATTTATTCGTCTTTTTTTGAGATTAAATCTAAATTTGATATCATCCCACGTAGAACAAATACGCGTAAACATTTGTTTTGCAAAAGAGAAAGAGAGAGAGAGAGAAAGAGAGAAACTTGATTTATACTCTCTCGCTCTGGGTTTGATTTTTATTTGGACTTCAATTAAAAAGTTATAAAGGAGCTCTTAATTGGAAATTTATATTCATTTGTTGATTATACGATATTATTTCTTTCCTTTATAACCATTTTGAAACCAGAAATTATAAATCAATTTTTACTTTCTCTTACCTATATATGTATAGACCTATATATAGAGAGAAAGTATTGGATTCATGTCAAAAATTCGATGTCAAGATTTTGATTAATATACACGTTTTGGAGGTCCCCTGAGTACAAAAAATTGGTTTTCGCAACATGGTCTGTCTGTCGGTCTGTGTGGCTATGTGTGTTAAATTTAATGCATGAAGGAATTGTACTACGTAACTAAAATTTTATACCTAAGTTAGACACCTCTCTGGAGCGTGAAAATAAGCTTTTAAATAAAATCGCCCAAAGAGTAGGCCTACAAGTAAATACTTTACTGATGTACTTGTTCAGTTTTTTTTTTCCTCGGATTTTCTCAAAATTCACTCCAACGATTTTGATTAAAATTCAAAAATCAATTATTACTTTTTTTTTACTTTCTCTTACCCTATATATGAAATATATAGAGAGAGAAAGTATTGTTTAAATGAAAATGTATATTCTTATTTTGCCATTGAAATCTTTTGAAGCACACTTTACTCTTTTACTTCATAGGAAAGATAGGAGATATGGTTGTCATGAGACAAAAAATATGGTGGACAAGCACAGAACACAACTTTCCATTACCAAAGTTAAGAGAACGTTGTGTTCTTTGCGACCAGTCACACAGGTTTTTTAATAAAATAATAACCATAAAAATTATCTCAATATTTTAATCAGAAAAAAGTTTAATGATCGCGTGCCATTTTGGCTAACTACCGGGGTTTAGTCTCAATATTATTGCATTAGATAGTAGTTCCCTCAAGAGAAAATCTGAACTAATGAAAAACTCCATAAATGATTTGCCAATTTGGGTTGCCCAGTTTCCAGCAGCCAAGTATTTATTTTAGAAAAACATTAAATCTCATTTACTTCTAACTTCTATGCGACTCAGCAAATGGCAAACAGTAGCCTACTAATATGTTCAATTGCATTTCTTGCTTAATTCTAATTTAAATGAAACGGTCGTTATCCACATGTTATCAGCAGAGAAACATTATTATTTAATATTAATACATTATAAATATTCCAAACCATTTCTGTTTAAGATAGCTTTAGAAATCGATTAATCCTCCTATTTACATGAGTTCATATGTAAATAAATGTTCATTGAGGTTAGATTTATAAATACCTAACTCCCTATATAGGCCATTTGTTTTTGTTCCATTTGCATCCTAAAGCAATCTTTTGGCGTGCATTATATTCCCTAGTATCCATTTATATTATCTTAATCGCTTACTAGCCTCCACTCCTCCCAGTGCTGAACTTGGACAGTTGGCTGAGCCCAGGGCCTGATTGCAGCTCCCAGCTTGACCATCTAGGCCTTAAATGAGATGTATATCTTGAAATAATAAACAAGAGGTAAAGCTATTTAGCCATAAACCATGGACGTTTCTATCCCTATTAAAATACTCGGCGTAATAATAAGATTAATATTAATCTAAAATAATAAGTACCGTATATATTATCCTCATACGGCTCCCCAAATTTAAGTTTTCCACCCTCTGAAAGAGTTACCTCTTTTCTGGCACATATTTTTTCTATCCTTGCCAAGTCTCTGACTGTGAGATCGTCACATCACAATTCAATAAATAACATTGAATACTTAATATAAAAAAACCCTTGTGGGTTACATCACAATGGATATGTTAGTGAATATGCTCAGAATGTCTGGTGACTAAAATTAAATTAAAAACAACCACTCTATGATCACTATCAATAAATATTTTTTATTTGTTATAGATTTTAACTGTCGTGAAGACGTCGAGAATCTTGAGGATTT